>JACXGM010000831.1:9226-35476 GCA_016801145.1 Umbra pygmaea
AGGGACCCTTCCTTCTAGTTGTAATGATTTGTAGGGACCCTTCCTTCTAGTTGTAATGACATGTAGGGACCCTTCCTTCTAGTTGAATCCAAACCATGCTAGGAGAATGCCTTCAAGCTTCTGCATCCATTGTGTTCCTACAATCATTTAAAAAATGTCCCTTTAATTCATCTTGTCTGTATAAAAATCGAAATATACAGACTATACAGGAAAACTGTGGATTGTGTAAGATGTTTTCTAAAATTTGGCTAAAGAAAGGATAAACTGCCATCTTACAAATATCCCCACTTAAATATTCATGAATTCTGTACTGTTTTTCTGAATTTTATATACAGTAGTATGTGCACAAGCTGAGATGCTAGTTGATGTATTTAGGGCCGTTTCTAGCACCGGGCCTGACACGATCGCCTGGCAACACAATAATATGTAACACATATTATATGTGTAACACAATCTCTGATTTATTCCTTTCAGAATAATAGCGCAAATTTTAATTAATTGCAATAGTCATTGTGAATTTGTTACAAAGCTAGTGAATTCTAACCAAATGCAATTGTATTGTGTGTAATGAAACAATAACAGTAAGTATTAAAAAAATACATTTAATTAACATTTTTTCAGTACAAACAGTAACAAATATGTTGTGCACAGAATATTGATTGAATATATTGTCAGTGTCTCATGTGAAAACACGATTACATTTGATAAACATTCACTAGAGTTTTATCCAACAATAGACACATTTTAGCAACAAATGAACATTGACCCACTAACTATCTACAGTTTTTGGGATAGCTGTATGGACTGAATTAACAATGATTATTGTAATGAATTGCAAGCGCTATTATTTTGAAAAGTAAAAGCCGAGTTTATGTTGCTGGCATAATATAGTGTTCCCAGGTGAACGTGTCAGCCCCCGTGCTAGAAACGGCTCTGTATAAAGCATTTTCAGTGGTAACGTTTCACTGAGAGATGTTTCAGTTTCATATTGTACCTCAACCAAGATTAGGCTTATTCATATACTATACGTAATTCTACAGAAGTCAATGATTTTCAATTGGGGACATTTGTAAGATGGCAGTTTGTCATCATTCTGGATTACGTGTAGTATCTGCATAAGCCTACTATTTGTTGATGTACAATATGAAACTGATACAGTACATCTCTCAGTGGAACATAACCACTGAAACTGATTCGTCATATTTGTTACAGAGACTGATGTTCAGCCATTTCAGATGTTTCAAAGTGGGATAGGTAAAAGGAAACTTCCACAGAAAATCAGTTTCATAATATACTATTTATAAACATTACCATAAATTACTTGTCATATACAATAATAATAATAATAATAATAATAATAATAATAAACCTTTCATACAGGGATTGCAGCTCTAAGTGCTTTACATCAAATAAAGTCTAATAAAATGAAAGAAATTTGCATCCATATAAAGACAAAGACATGTTAAAATATTAGAGCACATTTTCAGGCAAAAAGATAAAAATATGAAATGCAAAGGAACATAGAAAAATAAGGAAAGCATAAAAACCATTTGAGTGCTGGCTTAGTTAAAGGCTAAATTGATAAAATATGTTTTTAACAGCTTTTTGAATATGTAAATAGATGGTGTTTCCTTGATATTTTTTGGTATTGTGTTCCACGGCTGTGGAGCATAGTTAAAAAGGCAGCATCTCCAATGTTTCTGTGAGTGGGGTTTTGTACCATTAGCAGGTTAGCTGTTGAAGATCTAAGGGCCCTTTGAGGAACATAGGATTTTAGAGAATCTGTAAAATAGGCTGGTTCTGAGCCATTTAGTGTTTTATAAATAAGCAGGAGGACCTTAAAATCAATCCTGTGGGGGACTGGGAGCCAGTGTAATGACTTCAGAACTGGAGTAATATGATCTCGCCTCTTTGTTCTTGTTAAAAGAGTCTCGCTGCTGAGTTCTGGATGAGTTGAATCTTCTCTAAATACTTTTTAAGAGACCTGTAAGGAGGGCGTTGCAGTAATCCAATCTAGTTGTAATAAATGAGAATTAGTATTTGCATCTTCCTGGGTTATGAATGGTCTAACTTTAGCAATATTTCTGAGGAGAAAGTAGGAGGTTTTGGTCACCTTGTTAAAATGGGAGGTAAAACTTAGGTCAGAGTCTATGGTAACACCTAGGCTCCTTACTTCAGGTTTGATCAGGGAAGTCAGGTTACCAAGGTTCATGCAGATTTTCTCCCTTTTCACTTAGGGTTCAACTAAGAGGATTTCTGTTTTATCCTCGTTTAATTTTAGGAATTTTGCACTCATCCAGTTATTTATGGCAATAGGAGTGTGAGCATATTACATCTACAGTATGTAATCTGGGTCTACAGAAATGTTTAGCTGTGTGTCATCATCATAGCTGTGGAAATGTACATTGTGTTCTCTGATGACATGTATTGTGAAAAAAGTATTGAAGCAAGACAGCTTCCTTGTGCAACACTGCAATAATTTTCCTCGGATATATGGTCACCAAGACTTTCTGAGAGACCAACCCAGTTTTCGAGACGATCTAGTAGAATATTTTTTTTATTTATTTAACCTTTATTAAGCATGTTGAGAACAGATTCTCATTTGAAAAGGCGACCGGGCCAAGATAAAAGTGTTGGTGCAGAAGACAAAAGTTACACAAACATTACAAGACATAGTACCGGTAAAAATAATAAAAACAGGAATAGAGTTTGCAGATCTTCAGATTAAACAATAATTTGTACAGATAGTGCAACAAATGTCAACATATGGAAGTAGATATTTGTAAGTTACACATAGATTACAAGACAAAGTACAGGGTAAAAATAATAAAGACAGGGATACAGTGTGCAGATCTTCAGATTAAACAAGAATTCGCACAGGTAGTGCAACAAATAACAACATATGGAGGTAGATATTTGGTAGAGACAGTGGCGTAACAGTATACTATACAGTCAGTGGAAAAACTGGGGGTCTGAGCTACAGGTAGATTTATCGGCATTGCTACTAATATCTTGGTCAATGGTGTCAAATGCTGCACTCAGGTCTAAGAGGTCTAGGACCAAGACTATGTTTGTATCCAAGTCTTAAACCGTTTACTATTTTGGTCAGAGACGTTTCTGTGCTATGATTTACTCAAACAAACTTGTTGTTGTCATTTAGAAATGTGTTCTATTGATGAAAAACTGTTTTTTCAAGCACCTTACTTAGAAATGTGATGTTTGATATTGGTCTATAGTTGCTTAGTACTTCAGAGTCTAGTCGTGGTTTAAGAGGTGGCTTTATAAACAGCCGTTTTGTATGCATTTGGGAAGACCCACGATTCAAAAGATTTATTTATAATATTTAGAACAGGGCATGAGATGCTATTAAAAAATGTTCAGAAGAGTGGTCGGGATAGGGTCGATAGCGCAAGTGGTAGATTTTCTCTCTCTAACAATCTATTGCAGGTTGTCAGTAGCAATGCTGTTAAATGTCTTCATGTGCTTTGTACAAAGTATGTTTGGGAAGTTTATATTTGTTGTTGTAATGCTGGCTCTTTGTTATTAAAAAAAGCCTCAAACCATTTGCATTTACTTTCAGAGGCATGACTTGTCCATTTAGGGATAGGGGCAGGGTTTAGCAGTTTGTCTATTGTTGAAAATAGTATTCTAAGGTTATTTCCACTTTCTATAATGATCCTGGAAAAGTAGTTCGTTCTTGCAGCACGTACAGTGCTATTGTAGGTCGTTATTTTGTAGATACTAAGATGAACCTCAAGTCCAGTTTTTCTCCATTTTCTTTCAGCTGCACTTAGTTCACGGAAAAAGCTATTCGTCCATGGTGATGCTTTCTCTCCTAACCTATTTTTTACCTGAATTGAGGCTACTTTGTCAGATTGTTAGTTAGTTTATTTATCATCTTGTGCATTGTGTTGCTTGTACTGAGGTCAAGTGCATCTAGAATTTTTTTTAAGTTTTGCTCTGCTGCTTCATTTAGGTGTTGTTTTCTGACTACATTTTGTACCTTGTTCCTGGTTTCAGATAGGTGTGCATCCTAAAATACACTGTAGTGGTCAGAGAGGGAGACATTTGTCACAGAACGATTATGTAAATTTTATTTGTGTTACTGTGTGTTATGACACAGGTGTTTTTATTACTTTCTTTTTTTAGATATAACACTTCTGTAAAGCACTTTGGTCAGCCTAGTGGCTGTTGTAAACGTGCTATAGAAATAAAATGAACTTGAACTTGAACTTGATTATTTACGTGAATATTTATAAAGATTCTATAACAATTTTATAATGTTTGATGACGGTCAGTGACAGTATTGCAGAGAATTCTCAATGCTTGAGTTCATGTGTACAGCCCCTGGTGATACTTCGG
Source organism: Umbra pygmaea (assembly GCA_016801145.1). Classification (NCBI taxonomy): domain Eukaryota; kingdom Metazoa; phylum Chordata; class Actinopteri; order Esociformes; family Umbridae; genus Umbra; species Umbra pygmaea. The sequence continues at coordinate 13,589 of JACXGM010000831.1, forward strand.
GCAAAGTTTCATGTTGTGTCGAGCCTTCTTAGTGTTTTAAAAATAGCGATTTTGATGCTATCATAGAAGTGCTCCATCACTTCCATTCAAAAGGTGATTTGACGAAAACCAAAAATAGGGAAAAGTGGCGTTTCGGTCCTTATTTTTCTTTTAAACAAAAGTTTGACTTGGGTACATTAACAAAAAACCGTAGGTTGCATTTTGGCAAGAGTTTTTTTTGCGCATCATGTAGTTGCTACAGATTTTGTTAAATTGTTACAATGTAATTTAAAATCTGCTTTAAACCTTTACATATATGTTTATTTAGCATGTTTGCTTTGTCCATATGTGCTCGTGTTCCCAAAGTGATAGGCCAGGTCTCAGCTGCTACAGTTTTTTTTCCCCCCCTGGCTCAAATGTCAAACTCTGCCTTTGATTACAAGATGGGTACACTGTGGTCACCAAAAATACTCAGGTAGGCTGTGGCATTAAGTGATGCTCAATTGCTATTAAGGGGGCCAAAGTGTGCCAGGAAAATATCCCCCACACCATTACACCACCACCAGCAGTCTGAACCATTGATACGAGACAGGATGAATCCATCCATGCTTTTATGTTGTCAATTTAAAAACTATAAATCAAGTTGCAAAACTGTTGTATGTGGAATTCCCCAGGGATCGGTAATTGGCCCTAAACTTTTTATATTATTTAATAATGATATATTTGAGGCTTCCAAAGAGATGACATTTTTGTTATTTGCTGATGACACAACTGTGTTCAAGACCGGGACAGATTTAAATTAATTGATGGACATTATTGAAAGGGAAATGAAAAAATTAAAGAAATGGTTTGATTGTAATAAACTGTTTTTAAACTGGGATAAGAGAAATTATATGGTTTTTGGTAATAAGGGAAAAAAAGAATGTACAAAATTAGTTTTTGAGGATGTAAATATTGAATGTGTATCAGAAATCAAATTCTTGGGGGTTATCCTAGATAGCAAACTGAGCTGGAAGTCTCATATTGATTATATCAGAGGTAAAATTAGTAAAAGCATTGGTATTCTCTACAAGGTAAAATATATATTAGATGAAGCTTCATTACAGCTTCTATATTTAACCTTTATTGCTCCATATTTGACATATTGTATTGAAGTATGGGGTAATGCTTGCTCCAGTTATACAGCAAGGTTGTTCATATCTCAGAAGAAAGCTTTAAGAATTGTGATTAATAAAGGGTTTCGAGACCACACCAACAAACTGTTTATAAAATTACAGACCTTGAAATTTAAAGAACTGGTTAAATTTAAAATACTACAAATTATGTGGAGAGTGAAAAATATTTGGTGCCAGTACATATAAAAAATAAATTCATGTTAATCACAGATAAGGAAAATAGAAGAAATGGAAATTGTTGTGTACCATATTCACGTACTTCACAAAAGCAAAGGGGGTTTCTTGTAATCGTGATTAGCTTATGGAACTCCTTGAATATTGTTCAGAAATCATGTAACATGTTTGTTCAATTAAAAAAAATGTATAAAACAAATGCACTTGATAAATATGAAGAAAGTGAAGTATAATGTACAAATTGGACACTGTCAAGTTAAGTAACACTGCACTTGAGAAAAAATAAATAATAATAATAATAATAATAAAAAAATAAAAAATAAAAATAATAATAATAATTATAATAATAATAATACATAATATATAAATAAGCAAGCCATCTGTTCTGTGTTAGCCCAGGTTATTGAAAAAAGGGGGCATTTAAATATAAGACTATGTCTTCCTTATGGTCCCATTTAGTATTTTTAATTATTATTGAATTGTTGAGGTGATATATTTTTATGTTATTTTATTGTATTTGTAATAACATCAGGACTGAATAAAATAACTTGATTGATTGATTGATTGTTTACGCCAATTTCTGACCCTACCATCTGAATGTTGCAGTAGAAATTGAGATTCATCAAACCAGGCAATGTTTTTCCAATCTTCTATTGTCCAATTTGGAGGGCCCGTGCAAACTGTAGCCTCAGTTTCCTGTTCTTACAGTAGATGACAGGAGTGTCACCTGGTGTGGTGTTCAGCTGCTGTAGCCCATCTGCTTGTAGGTTCAACATGTTTTGCGTTCAGAGATGCTCTTCGGCATTTCTTGGTTGTAATTTGAGTGGTTATTTGAGTTACTATTTCTTGTCTATCAGCTCAAACCAGTCTGGCCATTCTCCTCTGACCTCTGCCATCAACAAGGCATTTTCAACCAGAGACCTGCCACTCACTAAATATTTTCTATTTTTTAAAGTATTCTCAGTAAACACCAGACGTTCTACAGTTTAGCTGTAGCCGCTGAACTAGCTCACTGTATTCATTGATCAAGGGCCTGATAATTGGTGGATGAGTTGAATCAGCTGTGCTAGCTCAGAAATAGATAAAATACATGGAATGGCTAGTGTTCCCAGAGGAGAGGATTGAAAAACACTGTCCTTGAAATTTCTAAATCCTAGTTTATCGGCACTTTCTGAAATACTGAAACAACCAAAGCCCACCTTGGTCCCTTGCTGGTGTAGTTAACAGTGTTCTCCTGCTTCCCCACATCTGTCCCAGCTCCCTCACCTGCCCCACATCACAGAGGGACTGATGAAGTGGTGTCTGCGGAAGGTGGACATGCAGGACATGAGTCTAGGTCAGCTCCAGGTCATCACCAATGATCTGCACTCCCAGATACAGAGTGAGTTCACACGCAAAAAGACACACTCACACGAACATTCATTTGAATTTTAGATATTGGGTTTTTACATTTTAGTCATATAGCAGAGCAAATTACAGAGCAAATTACAGTAAGTCCAGGGATATTCCCCCTGGAGGAGGATAGGGTTAAGTGCCTTGCTCAAGGACACAACGACATTTGGCAGAGATGGGAATGGCAACCCCCCGACTAGCCATCCGACTTCAAGATGTGGTTTAAGGTTAAGGTTAGGTGTTAGAGATAATATAATTTTTAACAGTATAGATTTTGGTCTCAACAAAGCCTAGTAAAAGTCTAGTAAGTCTAGTAAAAGTCTAGTAAAAGTCTCGACAAAGTCTCGACAAAGTCTCGACGAAGTCTCGACAAAGTCTAGTAAAAGTCTAGTAAAAGAAGCGTGTACACACACACAGCAAACAGAAACACACGTGCAGTGAGGATGGTAAGATGCTGTTATGGTGGCCATGCAGGTCTGAACGAGGAGCTGGTGCAGCTGCTGCTGCTAAGAGACGAGCTTCACGTGGAGCAGGACGCCATGCTGGTGGACGTGGAGGACCTGACAAGGTGAGGACCCCTGTCACCTCTGTTGTAGCCTACTGAGAACATAGCTGATTATTAAAACACACATCCCCAGAACAAATCTGTAATGTTACTGATAGAGGTAAAAAACCAAGTGAAATTTCTTCTTTTTCTGCCAACAGTCATCGATGCACCGTTTTATTAAATAACTCTGCATTCTATCAGTAATCATTGTTTGTTGTTCTTCCTCGTCACAGGCTTGCTCACACCCAGCAGAGACACATGGCAGACAAAAACATCTCCAAATAACAACATGGCCGCCTCAGTTTTCAACGAGCCTCACTCAAATAACGTTTGCAGACTTTTGTTCCAGCCAAACACACCTGATTGAAGAATTAATATATTTGATGAAAACTTTTTGTTCAGATTTGGCTTAATGCTAGGTTGGAACAAAAGCCTGGACAGGATTTAGCTGTCCAGAACCAAGTTTGGGGTCCACTGCTACAGATGGACAAGAGTGAGTTTGATTACAGAAGATGACCTGACCCCACATGCTCCCCAAGCATTTTCTAGAAATCCAAACAATGCATAGTAACCTACCTACTGAACACATGGCTATTTGTGCTCTTGCTAAGGAATTAACTTCTGGGCTTTCCAGTTTATAACCTCTTTGACAACTGCACAGGTCTTGTATGAATAATTTAGACACACAAATGGATGTACTACAGCTGTTGTTGCACTATCTTGTTTTTTACCTTCTGGTCTGTTAAATCTTTACTGGTTCACCCTTGATTTTGCCAAATAATTGCCATTATCTTTTTTTGCACTGTAAATTAAATGAAAGCTAAGTGTCCTTTTAAGTTATGTTCACACTAACAAGTTAAAGTTACTCAAATCCTATTTATTAACACCAGTTTGAACCTGCAGAAACAACATTAGATAATTTAAGCCACATTTCCATAATAAAAAATGATTCATCATCAGACATGACAAACCCCAGGAAAATCTCCATCGGTGGGTGGTTTAGAAGCATAGTAAAGAGTTATTCATGTCTGAATGTTCAAATTAGATGAATGGGCCCTGGAGTGTTTTTAGACAGTATACGTTGTTGATTGCTAGCTACTCTAACTGTTATGCAAGGAGCATGTGGTTGTTATCTATTTTGTTAATTGTTTACAAAGTAGTGTCATAGCAGGCTAAACGGATAGTTATTAGTTGACTGTTGTGCCAAAAACAAATGGTTTCAAAATTTAGATTAGTTCATGTATTATAGGTTTTTAAATTATACTTGTGATATTTTAACCAATTCAGCTTTCAAGTACTAGTTTTTTAACGTCAGAGTGAGTCAGCATTACAATTATCCCCAATACTAATCAGCCTACAACACTGAACACACAATTATCATTACCATGACAACTACTTTAGCCTTGTCAGCAACTGACTACTGTCTGAAATTTCTTTAGAGTTAAGGGAATTTAATATCCAATTGTTATTTTAAAAAGTACCCCTCAGTTCATATTATGATCCTTCAAATGTATTACGCAGAGTTGCATCACCCTACTAACGCTTTCTGTACAGATATAAACATAAATAAAAGTCTGAACTGTTGGAATGTCTTAGTTATTGTGTTATTGTTGTGGTCAGTCTTGGTAGTTCTAGCTGTCAGTAGATGAGACAGTACCAGTACATACTCATTAATGAATGTAACACAAGTATGCTGTAGGAACCAAAGTCCACATGTTTATCCTTGACTGATCTGGAAAACGACATTGAATATTAGCATTGCAGTTAGGCAGACCATGGTTTGCCAGCCTAACAATTAAAGATGAATATGATTGTTATTGATCTGTTTTGAATTTTATTTAGTATTGACTGTTTGAATTTTTAAATGTGAACTGTACAATTCAGCTTGTTGATGCCACTTACAATGTATCATTTTTTTTCAAATATCTCTAACATTTAACAATTATGAAATGAGATATGGTCATATGGTACTAGATGCCGTACAGCATAACCCTGACATCAATATTAAGATATAGCTGAATATGAAATGCCTGAAAATAAAATATTGTTGCTGGACAAATACACATTGCAGGCAGTTTCTCCTCTTTTCCCTCTTGCACCACAAAGCTCCAAATTCAGTTTCATTTAGTTTAGGCCAAAATAAAATTCCATACTGAATCATGGAGAACATGATCCTATTACAAAGGCCTGGACCGTGGCTTAGAAACCACTGAAAAATATTTTCTGTCAAAGTGTGAGAAATCAATGTGGTTATAGAGGCCAAAACTATACAATGAACTACAGTAGAAAGTGTTAATTCCAGTTCCACTCTAACAACTTTCATTTATGGATAACTCTGGTGTGTAGTAAAATGGCATTAATTTCCATCAATTAAAACAAAAGGGTTACACAGGGAAATCCCTGCCAAGAAAAGTATAAAAACACTGACAGGTAAAGCAAGAGACAAACAAACCAATTTGGATAAACCAAGGACATACTGTTAACTATGGCAAACACTAAGCTCTGTGAGTAACCTGTAGCTTATTTTTATTTTTTATTAAGATAGCTAATTGTTTTATGCTTTATGCTAGAATGTTTTTTAGAGGAAATATTTTTTTCTGCATGACATTCAAAAACAAATATATAATGTATGCATGGAAAATGTATGTTTAAGATAGTGTTAGATCAAAAGCACATCCTAAATCGGGTGCAGGGCTATGAATATGACATATAAAAGAAAAGAACCCACACACGCCTTTATGCTCCACCACGAAGACCTGATGAAGATTGCGTTGTCATTTTAGTGTAATAAAGATACGTGGTGGAGCATACATGCGTGTGCGGATTCTTTTCTTTTATCTTTAAATGTATGTTTACAAAATGTTTAAGTTTACTATCCTTTACAACCGATCAGATCTTGCCCATTGGCTGCTCTTCGTCATTTGGAACATGAACATTTGCAGTCCAGTGCTGGCCCATAACATAACTGAGGAGTGTCTCACTAGCACACAGACACTACTTACGAACATCAGTAATTCTCTGGCACAGGTAAAACACAAAGACACCTCTTTAGAAACTCCTGATTTGAAACCACCTTCACATTCAAATAATATCTGTGGACATGCTGCTATTTACAATATGTTTCAATTTTAGGAAAAACTTTTTAGAGGGATAAACTGTACCAGCGGTATGGAGTTGAACACAGCAACAGAGACAGTGTTATTTTGCATGCCAAATGTAAGAGAAATACATGTACCATGATTACTTTCAGACAATATTGTGTTCCCCACACAGTAAAATGTGTGAATGTTTAATGACTTCTGCTCTGTTTTAGAGGCTGATTTACTCATCTGCTCTGTTTTTAAGGTTGCCAATCACCTCTCAACATGTTCTGGATTAAAAATGGCAAAGTTTGATCAGGTAGGGTGAACTGTATGCTGCAGTCTGTGTAAATTACGTTTGTTTTGTTTTTTTGCCAAAAGCTAAAAATACATTCTCCATGATTTTTCAGAGTCTGAAAGGAATCAGACCTTACTCGCTGTGTAGGTAACTCAATTCACTTGTTCTGTTTGTCCCATAGAATGAGTGTCTGAAAAACATTGAGAAGGATCTACGATGCTATGGTGATATGCTGCATGCCTTTGAGACTAAACTGCGTAAGCACAATGTGCTGAACATCCTCAGGGATATTAAGCAGGTAATAAGCCCATGCGGACTGTAGAGGTCGCCATCTGGCTCTCCAGTTGGTTAGGGCAGTAGTTCTCAAACCTCTCCCATGGGATCCCCAGCCATCTCAGAGTTTTGTGGTAGCTCTAAACTAGCTAGCTTTGAATACATCTAATATCTGGCATGTGTTGGTATTTGGAAAGAGGTATAAGAAAAGGAGTGTGTTCATGCTTAGCTTGTTTTACCAGACTAAATGCAAACAAACGCCATATGGGAAACCCAGTGTCTGGGTGCGTGCCACAAAAATCTGCCCTTCATTGATAAAGTCAATGGCGTGACAGACAATCATTGGTTGATGCCTAATATACAACATCAGACCTTAAGACCTCAACCTTCAATTGTTTTCTCTCGGGTCCTCTGCTAGCAACCCGCAATACAAAATATCATCAAAGACGTTGTGTACATTCATCTTTTTAAACCACAAATGTGTATTTCAACATCCTTTTAACATGCTTATAAGGAATGTTGAATACAAGGGAAGTCTAATTTATTCTGGTGGTCTTTGTAGTTGATCCTTAGCTGTTATGATTTTGAGACTGTATATTTGTAGGAAAAAGTATTAGTCTTTTTAATTATAACTAAATTATACACATGTTGGTAAGAATATTAGGGGAAATATGTACACAATATAGCTGATTATGATCCTTTACATTGTGCATGTTTTTACTTGTTTGTGCGCATGCATTAGATTGAAATTCAAACATCCTGTACTGCCCACGTGTTTAATAATTGTTTACAACTTATCTACTGCAGATATATTGTTTGAAATATCTAGGAGCATAACGCTCTGAAAGGACCATTCCCAAAATTCAGACATACTTTAGATTGCATTTAGATTAGCTAGTTATTACCAGCTGTATTATTTTTGCAAGAGTTGGTGACAAGTCATTATAAGCTGGTAGCTTTTTGAGACATGGTTAACTGGTCTTGTATCTAAAAGTCCCTATGTCATCAGGCTTAAAGTACACAAATACACAGTAACAAATTAATGAGTCAACTTGTCATTCTGTCTTTTGTTCTCTTGCTTTCTTTTCAAAAACAGAATTGCTTCTCTGGGATTCTTGGAGACAGATGTCAGCAGGTGAGCATCTTTTAAAAGCAACCTAGACTAACATAAGAGAGGCCTTCAGGTGCTCACACAGTGGGTTGTGAAAGTCTTTGTCGCTGAATTGTATAACCATAGATGCTTAATGTCAACTATCTGTAATCAGAGTTAACTTGTACAATTTTGTTTCACAGGATTCTGAAGGCTTAAAGTCTATTCAAGCTATAAGAAACATAGATTCATTTGATGGAAGACTGCATCTATGTAAAGTTCTGAAAGGGTTTCAGGTTCGCACTACCACCATCTACAGAATCATGGGTTATATTCATGCTGGAGACCATTTGTAAAGGATATATTCATCATGGACCAGGCAGGCACCTAAGCTGTTGAAGACTACAGTATTCCTCATCGTTATCATTAGTAACATTCAATTAGAGGAATAATAATCACCTTTCCATGACAATTTTAATTTGTCATTGTTATGTTTGGTGTTCTTTGTCTCATGAAATGACAATTTGAAAACGCTATTGAGGATCTTGAATATACAGAAGCCATATATGTAATATATTACTCATATGTACTGTGTGTATTTAATGTAGGTATTTATTTGTTGATTTCTTAAGCTAAATTATGTTGAATGTTATATTTATTGTCAACCCAGTGGGTTGTGCTATTTATTAGTCTAATTTATTATGATAATATATTTATTTTTTTGACAAATGTATTGAATTCATTCAAATGTTTAGGCACTGTGTAGATTCCTACAATAAAATGGAATACATTAATTTAAATGGCATTTTGTTTACGGACTTATTTTTCACACTACGAAAACGCATAGCATTTTCTCAAATACAGTCAATGCGTCTTAGTAAAATTATGTGAACCAAGGCATTTTCCCACAGACAAAACAAAATATCCAGTCCTTCTAACTAACTTGGATGTTCCCCAAACCACATATGCTCACCACCACAATCTGTGTCCTGTTTGGAGGTCTATGATTTACTGAAGAACAAATCAACTTGAGGAAGTAGCACGAGTTACGTTTTCCTGTAGATTAAGACAAGAACGAGTTTGACAGGTGTTAATACACAACAGATATTGTGTATTAAAACCTGCAATATTTATTGTCTTGTCCTTATTTTTGCTGTGATGTTTTGGCTATAACCCTCACTATTACACCGCAGGACAGGATATTTAAGGAGTATAGTCACTTGTTCGTAGTCACCAGTTTCTTTTTACTGAGGCAAACACTAAAGTCAATCTTACAGGATACTCCAAATATCGTCTCCTCTCCATAGTAGACGTATATCCCAAAACAAACTGATGCATAAAAGCTAAGCACCTTTGGGCTTTTAATGCTCAGAAAATTAAATACACTAGAGAAAATAATAAACACTAGGGCTTCCATAGACAGTATAAATGAATGGACAAACAGACGGCATTCATTCCTATGGAGAGCAAGTGAAGTTAATTAAAAGCACTTTTTGGTGGTAGCCGAGCTTACTGCGCAGCCTCAAGCTAAGCGGGATGACGTATAAGTGACGTGAACAATGTCTCTGAAAGTTGTAATTCTTCTCATAGCCGTGCCAAGAGAAATCTGAATCATTCCAAATCTTGCCTCTTACAGAGACGGAGAGCATGAGTAGGAAGTATTTTCATTCCATCAAAACGTTGTTAAAATATTTTGTTCCGATGTTTTTCATGGACTCTCTATGGCCTTCTCTCTTGACTGTATGCCTCCACGTCCCCCGATTGGCTACGAGCTTCTCCTGGACTATATGGTAATTTCTCTACTGTGCAACAGAACGTTGCCTGGTCATGACACAACAGTTAGCATATTTTTACAAAACCGGCTGCTAGGGGGCAATAATGTGAGATACAAGGTAATGGAGCATTGTATACATTGTCCTGTTTCTGTAGAAATAAATAACGGACAAATAGTCTTTAAACTCTTCAGATGTAAATTTATTCACTATAAAAGTGACCCTAAAATGAATGGGAGTCTATGGAAGGCTAACGAGAGGTGAAAGCCAGGTAGCATCAGAATCCACCCAGGGCTGCTTCAACCTCCGGGTCCAAGACTACCCCCTTGAGGGCTTTGCCGGATTCTCTCTTCTTTATCTTCTTATTTTTGGTTTTACAGCAGGTGAAATCTATCTTATTGGTGCACTACCGCCACCTTTTGCTTTGGAGTGTGAATCAAAGAAACTCCAAACTTGACCCTCCAAGCTATCCCTGACAGCTTCCCTAGCACCCTAATCCTGTGTTAACCATCATATTCTATTAAAACGACCCTGTCTCTCAAAATATCTAACAGCACCCTGACCTGAGCACTCTCACCCATGTTCAGTAGGTCTTTCAAGGTGAATTCCTGAACCCCTAATTCCCCCATACTACACCTCAACAACTCTCTCTGTCTCCCATACTCCCTACAACTCATACCTACGTGCTCCACTGTCTCTTCTTCCTCACATCCCTCACACAAGCCTGTCAGATGTTTTTCTACCATTTTCAGTGTGTTGTTTAGTGCACAGACAGTGCCCTAATGTTGATCTGGTCAGCACAGTTTCCACTACCCACCCTAGCAACTTTGACACAGATGTCTCCCTTTCACCTCTCTATTTTACCTGTTTTGCCATAATTGATATGTTCTTTCCCAGATTATACACTTAACCAAAAATTTACTGAAACTCACTTATGAACTACTGAGGGGCTTACCCTCAGATCAAGTTGTTTGCTGTGTGATTCCCTACTCTTCCAACATTATTTCTCTTTGATTCTTCACATTTTCCCAGCACTTCTTCAACACTCCTTTCGTGTGGTGGGAAATCATTGTGTCATATTAGCCCAGTAGTTTATCATCAGTTGCCTCCTTAATTCCATGGTCATTTCTCACATTTCTAGCTGTAGAGCAGGTACCGGTGATGCATACTCTCAATGCCTGAGACTGAATCACTTCCAATTTTCTTACAAGAGTGCTAGCTGCTGACCCATACGCGCCACTGACGTAATCCATCACTGGTCTTAATAAGGCAACATACAGACTTTTCAATGACGTGCAAATTGGTCCACATTGCCTACCAGTCAGACATCTAATTATATTTTTAACTTCTTTGTATTTTCTCCTAATGTGGTCTGCCCATGTCAATTCGGAATCACATGGCCCTATCATCCGCAAAGAGTTACCTACCCATATCTACTGGTATCTTTGAGAATACGTCATTAATCATAATGATGAAAAGTTGCGGGCTTAACACACTGCCTTGAGGTGTGCCATTACCAACCATGTACTGACTTGACAAATCTGACACAATCCGTACTTCGATTTTTCTTTCAAACAGAAAATCTATTACCCAGTTTGCAGCTCTCCCACCAACACCCATCGGATGCAGCTTAATTAACAATCCATCCTTTCACATCATGTCATATGCTTTTTCTATGTCAAAAAACACTGCAATTATTGACTCTTTATTTGTCTGGGCCTTTCTTATTTCATTCTCTCGCCTAATCACTGAGTCCATAGTACTCCTTCCTTTCCTATATCCACTCGGATAACTTGCAGGCATTCCTCTATTTCAAGCTCATATGATAACCTGTCTGTTAATATTCTTTCCATTATCTTGCCTAATTTAGACATTAGTGCTATTGGCCTATAACTATGGGGTTTAGAGGGATTATTGCCAGATTTTCTTATCAAAACCACAACTGCTTCTTCCATACACTTGGTAACCTTCCCTCCTTCAACACTGTTATAAAACAACAGTAACTTTGATAGTGCTCCTTCCCCTAGATGCTTTAGCGTAACATAGCACACCTGATCATCTCCTGGAGAGGTTAGTCTAGATCTATCTATTGCTCTCACCATCTCTGCCAAAGAAAACGGTTAATCAATTACACCATCTACCGCTTTTCTCCTGTCTAACACACCTGGATGCTGACTCAGTGTGCTGTCCCTCCTTTTTCTCCCTTCATCAGATAAATTCCCTGAACATGAATTGTTCTGAATGACTTCCTCAGATGTCATAACTGGATATTCCCAGTCCCTCCTGTCTCCTCCCATTCTCTTTATCATTCCCCATTCATCTCCCACAGGTGTAGTTCTTCCTATTTTGCAACAAAGATGTCTCCAACTTGCCCTCCTAGCTTGCCGTAGCTACTGTTCGTCTCAACACTGCCTGTGCCTTCTTACACTGAATCAACAGCTGCATTTTATGTGTTTGCCTGATTCTCCCGTCTGGTGTCCTCCTTCTTTTGCTTCCCTCTTCACCATTTACACTCGGTGTCCATCTTCACCTGATGCTCGCATCCTCTCTTTTCCTTCCTCTTTCTCCAGCTAGAGATCACCGTCACTCCCGCCTGTCCCCTCCAGCCTCCAAACACCCACATAGGATTTATTTTGAAGAAATACCGTGACTGCCAAACCAACCCCTACAGTCTCCCCCATCGTTCGGAGTGCCCTCCGTGGTCACGTGTTAATGACGAAACTCTGACGGTGACTTTCTCCAGGGTGGCTAGGGGTTTAGTAAAACACATCCACTTCGGGACATCCTCCTGACATGAAAAGTGCAATTCATGTTCCATTCTGAAAACATACAGGAATGGATTTCTCATTTTCAAATCCTTCCGATCTTTAAAGATGAAATTACCATAATTAACCATTCAACATTATATTTTCAACATATTTCATTTTGTTTACGTTTCAAACAAACAAAATATCACTAAGCACACCTATTCATTTTTTGGTGCGAAATTGCGCACGCTCAAAAGTAACCCATTGCATTATGGGATTCTACTTGCTTAGCCACTTGTTACCAAAGCCTGCATCAGTGCACACACATTGGAAGTGGGTATCAGAGGGTCTAATTAGCCTCTGCACTCTTGATCATTTTCACTCCCTCAGCTTTGAGACACTTGTGCAAATGGCAGAGCCGAGCATGAACATGCAAATCGAGGGCCAGAGGTGGAGTGGAAGGTGGAGGGGTCAGTTTAAGACAGTTACTTCATTTAGTAGGCCATGTTTACTACCACTAATGAGTGGAGTACTTCCACCTTGTTATCTTTAAATCAATGCAATGCATGCCAGAGTTTGGTGTATGGGCTAAGCTTCGGAATCTAGACCACACGGCGCCGGAGGTCTGATCCTCGGCTCAGCTTTGATCCCCTGTCTCCCCCTACATGACAGTCGCCCTTCATTAAAAATTAATTAATTAATTAAACTTACTTAAAGAAAAGAAATCTAGGCACTGTGCCAGAGTTTGGTGTATTTTCTTCGGGGGGGTATATTCATTAATTTCAGTTGTTATCATCCACAGAATAGCAAAACCACAAAACTAGAGTGGCTACACCGCAAGGTACAAAAACACCTAATTCACTTTAAAAACTAGATGGGCAGGTTACAGTTTGCTAAAAAGTGCCTAAAAGAGCAAGCAGAGTTTGGGAAAACTGTATTGTTGTCAGGTGAGACACTCTTTAACATGTGCGAGTGTGATGGCAAGAGGAAAGTGTGGAGGAAAACAGGAACTTCCCAAGATCCACAATGTACTGCATCATTTGATAAATATAGTGGAGGGGGCGCTATGCCTTGGACATGTATGGCTGTCAATGGATTGACTCAAAACATTGTGCCAGAGCAAGTAGAATGTTTTTCAGGGCCAAAATGCTATGCTGATGACACTCAACTATTTCTCTTCTTCCCCCTTTCTGACATCCAGGTGAAAACATACGTCTCTGCATGCCTGGCTGCAATTTTTACATGGATTTCAGCACACCACCTCAAGCTCAACCCTGACAAGACTGAGCTACTCTTATTCTGTGGTAAGGCCTGTCTGCTCCAGAACATGTCCATCATAGTTGGTAACTGCACAGTGTTGCCATCCCAGAATGTAAAGAACCTTGGCTGGACCCTAGACGATACCCTCTCGTTCTCCCCAAACATCAAGACTGTGACTCATTCCTGCAGGTTCATGCTCTATAACATTCGCAGAACACAACCTTACCTCACCCAGGAAGCAGCCCAGGTAGTCATCCAGGCACTCGTCATCCCACGTCTCGATTACTGCAACTCACTTCTGGTAGGACTCTCAGCGTGTGCCCCAAACTGCTACAACTCATTCAGAATGCAGCGGCCCGCCTAGTGTTCAACCTTCCCAACTTCTCACACGTCACCCCACTCCTACAGATACTCCCCTGCCTCCCAGTTGAAGCTCGAATCCGCTACAAGGCAATGGTGTTCCCCTATGGAGCAACAAGAGGATCTCCTCCCCCCATCTTCAGGCAATGCTCAAACCCTACACCCATATGCGGGCTCTCCGTTCTGCCACCTCTGGGCTCCTGACTGTCCCACGCCTTTGGGAAGTCAGCTCCCAATACAAGCAGTCTAAACTCTTCTCCATCCTGGCTTCTCAGTGGGGGAACCAGCTTCCACTGGAGGCTAAAATAGTAGAGTTTCTACCCCTCTTCAGGAAAGTTCTGAAAACTTTCCTCTTCAATGAGTACTTAAATTAGTTGTATTCCACTTCTGTTGTCTAAAAATGTTTTGCTATCTGCATGATCCTTCTCTAACACTGTTTTTGACTATTTACTGTTCCATATGTGGAATGCTCTTATTACTAAGTTGTGGTTGTTTCACCTAGTTTCCCCTAAATGTATGCACTCACTGTAAGTCACTCTGGATAAGAGCGTCTGCTAAATTATTAAAATGTAAAACGCAAAAAGAGGAACTTTCTTTACATGCCCAGATCATTTGAAAATATAATATAATATACAAAGTAAAAGAATAAAAAAATAAAACAACGACAGACAAAATATAAGTTACCTAGTATTGGGTTGAGTAAATACATCACTGACTTTAGGTAGATTTTGCATGCAGATCATATATGATCAAATATCATGTTAATTCATATAATTCCTTGATTTTAGTAATTTCACTGACATTTTTATTCAGTGTGACTTTAAGTCGCACTGTGTAATATTTTGTGGAATGGAAATGGAAGTACATTCTCCTTCGTTGCCCAACATCCCAAAGCTATAAAACATGTATTTCATGATTTTTTTAACAGTTGAAAAACAGGTTTTGATAGGATCAAGATTTCCTACACTATGCAGTGTATATTTTGCCACAGTATTTGTCAATGGGCATGTGCCGGTTCATCTTTGTTATAAATGATACATTTAAGGCTGCAATTTGGCCATAACAAAGCACTGCATATTTTAGGATATCACAATCTTATATGCATTGGGCAGGGAGGGGGACGTCTATTTGAAAATATCAAGAAATACATATTTTACATTGTATGCACCTCACAGAGAAAGTAGGTCACAGAGAAAGTTGTTCCATTGTTAGGGCTCTAATTCAACAAATAGCACCATATAAATATAAATTTTATAGGTGCTTTTCATTATTTAGTTTGCACATGTTTTTTGTTACTAGGGATGAGAGAAGATGAATGAGCTCAATGGAACTTCCCTGGGGAAAGTCACTCTCAGAGTTTCGTCATCAACAGGTGACATCGAATGAGGGGGTAGGGCATAAGGGTCGGTTCGAGATTCTCTGGCTAAATCTCAATATGCATAGTACTAAAAGTACGTACTGTGCAGGTAGTGGTAAAGTATGTACTAGTAGTTATATAGTAAGCGAGTATGCTAGCATTGGGACCTACTAACACGTCATAACATTGCATCTAAAATTAGACCACTTCCACGCGTGATGAAGCCCGCAAAGTTTGAACATTAAACATTTGGCACAACCTGTTCGTATTTAATTTAACTTTAATAACATTGGTACAATAACTAAAAAAACTCATGTAATGACACATTTATTATTACCTAGCTTTTGGATACTTAAATTTAAACACTGCCAAATAAGGACCGGCTTCGGGAAACCCTCCTATTCTGTGTCGCAAAGGATTGTGGGCTATATCAGCCCAAAAAGCATTCAGGGTTGCAGGGCCGGCCCCAGGCATAAGCAAACTAAGCGGCTGCTTTTGGCCCCCTGGCCACCAGGGGCCCCCCAATCGAGTGCACAGGTGACTCCGCGTGGTAGGAGGGGGCCCCCAAATCAAATTCTGCTTAGGGCCCCCAAAAGGCTTGGGCCGGCACTGCAGGGTTGCATACTTCGAAAATCATCTGGATGTAGTAGACCATCCGTGGACTTCTGCCATACTATATTTGTGTCCAATGTTTGGGACATACTAAACATAGTCTGGCATACTATATAGCAGGGGTATTCATCTCTGGACCTCGAAGCCAGATCCACTCCAAGTTTTCATTGCAACCCTCTAATCTGAGACTTATTTAAACCTGGGACACGTTTTTAGACCTGGGACACCAGGTGAGTCCAATTAATGTTGAGGTAGAACAGAAAACCAGCAGGCTCCGGACCCGTAGGGTTAGAGTTAAAGACCCCTGCTATATAGTATGCATACTTAGCATATTGAAACGCAGCCACGGTCTCTAGTCAATGGATGTATAGCCTATGACTGACACCTAGTGGCGTTTTTTCTTCTACCATTACGTACTATTCATATCCCGCATGGTACTATTTGTAGAATCCGAGCCATAACAATGGATCTACATTGTCTTTCCTGTGAACAGCTTACAAACGTTGTAAAAACGGCATTCCTTGATATTTAAATAATCCAAATAATCTGGATGTATAATAATGTGATAATAATGCATAGTGTAGAAAATAATTGTCCCATCTAAACTGCCTTTTTCGATTTTTAAAATATCATGAAATAAATGTTCTACAGCTTTTGGAAGCTGCTCAATGGAAGATAAAGTTGCCTACTGTTTTCAGTCTGTGTAACTTCAATGATGTGGCACAGGTGCGGTTATCATCACGTGCTTTATGATTGGTCCAAGCTTAGATTTGTTTTTACATTAGTTTACAAAAATGTTTGAATTGCGATTAAATAATTTCAGTGGGTCTTCGAAGCCGTCACACATTCAATTTGCAAGCTCAGTAATGGAGCTTCTGCAAAAATATCCGTGGCGGGTCGCTGTCCTGTTGATTATTTCTATTTTTGCAAATTGCAATCAACAGGTTAATCCCAGTGTTTACCGTAATCAAGATGACAGACTGTCATCCGTCATAAAGAAAACAGAGCCAGCAAGGCGTCCTAACCAGAAAACCGTCCTCGTCAAGTGTCACGAAGACTCGCTTGAAATAGTTGTTAATTGTGACCTGTTTGATATTGGCATTCTCGTGAAAGGCAGCGATTTGCAACTAGGGTCAAATTCAATCGGCAAAGAAGACGAATCTTGCGGTGCGATTCCAACTGGAGAGGCAGCGTTTACTATCTTCGCCCATTTGACAGCATGTGGAACTATATTCTCAGTAAGATTTTTGATTACAACTTCAAACGCATTTATTCTTTAATGCACTATCTAATCGTGTCGTGCTGTAACTAAGCAAATACAGCGGTTTTGGAACTTGTGTCTGAGCCTCTGACTCTCATTTTACATTTACAAGATTAAACTGATTTTGGATTATGGTTTCTAGGGTGAATTGCCCTAATGTGGGATAATTCTTGCATTTTAGATTTTTGTGAAATATTGCGACATAAACATACATTTCAGATAACACATTCAGAAAAGAAATTATTTTGATCACATGACAACACAGCTATGGCTAACCAATAGTTTCACTCACATTCATTTATTTATGGCGGACCTACAAACACTAAACCTTAGTTATCCCACATTAGGCAGTGTCCCACTTTAGGACGGTTCACCCTAGTTGCGTTCCCCTTGGAAGAGTATTTTTACATAAGCCTACAATTGTCGCTTAAACTTAAACTTCATAAGAAAATACTGTGTTTATGTACTTGCATCCACCCTAATTTGGCACAGCTGATTGACATAATTAGCTGAATAAAAGTTAACTTACTGTAGGCAGGTTGGGAGGGTGATGGATGCTAGGTGTTTGTTTGGTGGGAGGGTTCTTATTGTGGTGGGTAGTGTGGCTCTGAGGGATAAGTTGCTGAAGTTAGAGGTGTTGAATGGGGGTAGGGTCACGTGTATAGTGCCTGGGAGTGCGGTGAAGGTGAGAGGGGTGATCACGGGTGTTCTGGAGGACCTGTCTATGGAGGAGTTAAGAGGTGGTGTTGGACGCAAGATGGATGGGCAGTAGGGCACTGGGGTTAGAGAAGGTGAGTCCCACGGTGTTGTTAAAGTTTGAAGGGCTGTTGCAGAGTAGGGTGCACTTAGGGTGTCTTAGATTTTTTTGAGGGAGTATGGGCCGCTGCCACTGCCATGTTTTAATTGTCAGCATATGGGGCATGTGGCTGCAGTGTGCAGAGGGCGGGGTAGGTGGGGTAGGTGCACATGAGTATGGCAAGTGTGGGGTAGGGGCAGAAGTGTTGTAATTGTGGTGGCGAGCACAGTGCTGCTTTTGGAGGGTGTGTGGTTCAGCAGAGGGCAGCAGTGGCACAGAGGGTTAAGGTGGTGGATAAGGTCATGTATGCGGAAGCAGTGCGGAGAGTGTGGGGACTTGGGTTAGGTGTGCAGGTGGAGAAGGAGCGGGTTGTAGGCTTGGTATTGGAGAACGGTGTGGGTATTCACAGAGTGGTGTTGACTGAGACGCAGGGCCGGCCCTAGGCATAAGCAAACTAAGCGGCTGCTTGGGGGCCCTGGCCACCAGGGGGCCCCCAATCCAGTGCACAGGTGACTCCACGTGGTAGAGGGGGCCCCCAAATCAAATTCTGCTTAGGGCCCCCAAAAGGCTTGGGCCGGCACTCCTGAGACGTGTAAGCATGAGTGTGTAGTTGGTAAGGATTCGTTGGTGATGGGTAGGGTTGAGTTTTGTGAATAGGGTGAATGTTTTTAAGTCAGGTTAAAGGTTGGAACGCTAGGATTGATGTTGTGGTGGGTGCTGCTAGGGCGTTTATGGGTGTCACTGACGTCACGGGGGAGATGGTTCATGAGTTGAAGGGGATGGGGGAGGGTAGGTAGTGGGGTGGGTAGTGGGCTGTATTTTAATATGATAGGGTGGTGGGGTGAGGTGGGTCGTGATGAATTGGGTGCGCCGTGACCGGCCTCACACTCCGGTGCAGTTGGTGGCGGTGTATGCACCATCAGTTGGTTGCGATTTGCCATTAATCCCACGGAAGAAGAAGAACTTACTGTAGGTTGCCCACAACTGGCGTGAAGATAACTGACAGTACATTTCCAGGAACAAGGTTGGGCAGCACCCTATATGTAAATTATGAAATACATGTTTTATATATATATACATACAGTGGGCATTTCATGTTTTCTGTTATGAATGGGCATTTCATGTTATCTTCACAGGGCTTTAACCTCTGAGTCGTGCACTGCTAAACTCAGCGTAAAAGCACTTTTACTATGCGATATGGTTGTTCAGGCTATGAGGGAAAACTTGTGAATTTGACCATGACATGGTTGTCCCCGTTTGGCCACAAAGTTTAAAAAACACCGCTAATAAGTTTTAAACGTTGAACCACGATTTTTATTGGGTTATTTAAGAAACTATGATTTAGCCTTGAACTTGTATTAACATAAAACGAATTGATTAGTTTATAAGTCTAATCAGGTGTGCTCATTTAAAGGAATGGATTGGCTTGCTAGAGTGTTTACTTCCCCTCCCAAGTTGTAATGTCAATATTACGACACCCCTAGTAGAGCGCATGGACATAGCTGGAATGCTGTGACCATGATACGAACCCTGGCCACCATGACACAGTTGTGCTTTAGAGCGCATCATCCGGAGGCCTCACTGTTTTGGTTACAATAAAGCAGCACTGAAATTCACGGCTCTGTTAAACTTTAATCTTCGCAAACTGTGCCCAGAGCAGTAAGCATGGCTATGTGAACTGCCAGGCCATTCCATTTCTATGCATTAACATATTGTTTACCTGAATTACATCCAAGGACTGTGCTGCAGAACAGTTATATTTCCTAATGTATTATCTTTCTACATAAACCGAACACTAGACACAAACTTAAAGAAAGTGTTGACAGACCCTTACGGTTGACACTACATGTGTAGAACCTGACAATGCTTTTCTTCCAGTCTACAGAGACGGCGCTGGTTTACTCCAACGTTCTCATCTATTCACCCTCAATCTCCCCTGATGGTGTCCACATATTGGAGGCTGCTACAATTCCCATTGAATGCCGTTATGGAAAGTGAGTCTCTATCATACTGGTTCTTATACTGACATGGTGCTTTTGAACATGATTGATTGTAAATGTGTATGTTTAGGAAATACACTGTGGACAGTGCAGCTCTGGCTCCCCTCTGGATCCCCTATTCGTCAATGCAGACCGCTGAGGACCAACTGGAGTTCAGGCTCCGCCTTATGTCAGGTACCCAGTTTAGTCATTTCCCCTGTGAAACTGAATTCTTCAGTTAAAACATTGAAGTAGAATTTCAGTTTTTAATGGAACTGTGCAGTCTGAGGAGCCATCTGCTGTTGAACAATAACCAAGCGACCGTCTTTGACCTACATTCACTGTTTTGGTTTACAATGCGGCAGAGAGCGTCTCACATGTGCACTGTTTTTGTCAAGTGTTTGTGACAGACATTAATGAGACATGCCTTTGATTTGGCATAACGTTGAATGTGCCTGAAGATATGGTACTGCTGTTACTAGTACCAAGAGCCATTGTCTGAATTATGAGTAAGTGTTCAAGTGAACATGTGTTTTGATGAGTTATAGTTGAACAGTGTTGTCTGTATTTGCATTGTTGCACCAATGATTCGATCTCTTTGTAGTTAATCTACACCTTACTCATTTCTTTTCAGCTTTGCTATTAAGACAGTTGCACCTCGGAAAGGTGCTCCATTTGCATCTCAAGGGAGGTGTTCTGAATTAAATTTAGATTTGCTTTAATTGTTTTGTTTTGTCTTTTTGGTATCCAATTCGTGATCAAGGCCCTGCTTCAATCCTAGCCACTCCTACCTGGAGCAGCTGGGCCTAGGACATCAGTTGCACTGAGGCTATCTGACCTCAGAATTTTGATGCAACTGACTCAATTTAGATTAGTCTTTGACTGCCAGACAGATTGGATCCTTGCGGAAGTAGGTATAGTTGTGTTGCATTGCTTTACCCACCAATATTCACGAGGGATTTCCCCACACGAAACTCCACCTCAGTCTTCCATACTCTTAACTCTTAATTTTTCAGCATGGACTCACTGCCTGTTGGCAAAGGCAGCAGAACACAGTTGCTAATGTTTTTTGTATATATACTTTTTAGCATTTCAGTGATTTGTTCTTCCAAATGGCTAAAACGAAATGAAATGCATTTAGTGACCATGTGGTGTAATATAAAGGATTCCATTGATGAGCATCAAGTGGAAGCATTTAGCCATTTAGCAGGCACTTATCCAGAGCAACTTAGTTAGTGTGAATATTTTATGAAGCTTGGTAAAACAACAAACTCAGTAGGAACAATCTACCGTCATTGGCAGAAGTCATTGCCGGAATGACACTCCAAGTAATAAACAAACATGGCAAGCATTAGGTGAAGATAACAAAGGCTCCACACTTCAGTTTTCCCTAACATGGCAGTTGTGACTTCATTGCGCAAGCTCATACCCACCTGCGTCACCCTTTACAGATGACTGGCGAGCCGAGAGGGAATCAAACACCTACTCACTGGGTGAGGTCGTACATCTTGAGGCAGCTGTCGCCATGAGGAGACACATGCCACTCCGCGTGTATGTTGACCATTGTGTTGCTACAGAAACTCCTGACACAGAATCGTACTCCCATCTCAGACATGACTTCATCGACAATTATGGGTGAGGTTGTCTTGGAAAGGAGATGCTCTGTTTTTGACTACACTGTCATTTAAATGACTTGCTTATCATTCAGTATAACTTGTTTCAAGTCCTTAGCTTTT
>JACXGM010000831.1:35576-63512 GCA_016801145.1 Umbra pygmaea
TTTGTTTGGTAGCGCGCTGCTGGGTCACGGCTTTGTTTGGTAGCGCGCTGCTGGGTCACGGCTTTGTTTGGTAGCGCGCTGCTGGGTCACGGCTTTGTTTGGTAGCGCGCTGCTGGGTCACGGCTTTGTTTGGTAGCGCGCTGCTGGGTCACGGCTTTGTTTGGTAGCGCGCTGCTGGGTCACGGGTTTGTTTGGTTGCATGCTGCTGGGTCACGGGTTTGTTTGGTTGCATGCTGCTGGGTCACTGCTCTCGTACCTGCTCTGTTCTACAACTTGCCTTGCTGTCTAACCCAATCAGATGCCTCACAGATGGTCAGCTAACAGGCTCTGGATCCCGGTTTGTGCCAAGGATCCAGAATGATAAGTTGCATGTCATGCTGGATGCCTTCAGGTTCTTCCAGGCCAACACTAATACCGTAAGTAACTGTAATACCAGCCATCTGGAGTTTCCTTGCAGTTGCAAATGTCTCCAAAGTGGAGTGCAGCTTCTGACTCTTGTGGCTTTTACCATCTCCACAGATCTTCATAACCTGCCGTCTGAAGGCTGTGCCTGCTGTGTATACTGTGGACTCTAGGAACAGAGCTTGCTCCTTCATTGTGAACAGGTAGATTTTCTTTTAACTCATCTTCCAACCAAAATGTAAGTTTTATTAGCACGGAGAGGGGAATATTGGACAGTCTACTATATTGCATTAGACTAAAGTTTTTAATATTGCCTAATCCTTCAAAATGCATTTCCTTTGGATGGCAAACATTTAAATAGGGAAAACTGAATTTGACATGCAATCAAATACAACCCAAGTTACTAACTAACGATACTGTCCCTCCAGCTGGAGGTCAGCGGATGGGAATGACCAGGCATGTCGAAGCTGTGGGGTCTTCAAACGCTTTGAAGTTCTTCAAACCCCCCTCAAAACAAAAACAACAACCCACACCACCACAACCATCAACATTAAGAACCCTATTAATCCCAAACCAAATCCAGAAAGATTTTTCCGTGTGCGCCCAGGCCAGCACTGGGAGCAGATCAACAAATCTGGGCCCAGATCCAGAAAGCCTTACTCTGGCGGCTGGAAGAGGGGAACTGACAATACAGAAGGTGGGTTAAGCACAGGGCCAATCAATGGCAAATGTTGAATTGTGCTCCAGCGCTAGTTTCGTTTCTCCTATGTGGGTTTTGTCTGCATGATGTATTTTTCACCAAACGGTTGTGTTCTAGGTAGAATTGATTTTGACCACTTGTATTTCAGTGTTATTTGAACGTCTGTTAATAGAGTTGCGAAAACAAGGGAAATGTGTAAGTGAAGTACATCTGCATCGTCAATGGTTTTAGCTGAATCACAAGAGGCTATTATTTATTTCAGAGTGGAGCCAGGCTACCACTTTGGGGCCCCTGTTCGTTGACTCTACTCAGGAAGTTATCACACTGGACACAGTTCAACCTACAACGAGATCAGAAGACACTGTAGGCTCTTAGGCAGTTTTTCCCTACTAGCTGCCAGATGCTACTTTAGCAGGATTCTCTACAGCCACACCAGAGGCACTGACTGAAATGCGGCCAGACTGTGCTCATTTGTCTGACAGACACTGCTGAGGTATTTCTAGTCAGAGGATGCCATCTCACTGGATTCAAGTGTTCTGCTGAACTGGAACGGAACTTGATGCTAGGATGGTACCTGAATAACATTGGCTTTAATGAATAGCAGTGTCCTAGATCCTTACAGATCTGAAATGTAAGTGGTTGCTAATCTACACTGTTCTATTCCACCTTATACTGGCCATTGAAAAAGCTGCATGTGCCTTCAAAATAAAAGATTCAAATCCAAATTTGTGTTATTCTTACTATTCATTAATGGTCTAGGTTTGCATTAGTGTTTCAACCTGAATGGTTGACAGTCATGCATTGGATTGTGGCTGTATTCTGTGAGTCTTGTACACATGCCTTCAACAAAAATATCTGCACTACTGTGGGTAAAAACCTTCCCATGAAACGTGTCGCTTGTGTGTAGAATGAGGACACAACTTCAATATGCATTGTGCTTATGCATTGAAATGCTACCCACTGCAAAAAGCACTCTGGCGCAGACCCAGAAGTAATGGTCTTGGCATTATTGCTTCTTAAAGAGGCAATCTGCAATTGCGCCCTCCATTTTTGGACCTTTCTTAAATTATTGATAACCATTTCTCAAATAATATAACTTAGGAATGAATGCATTAATGAGCTTAGTTCAATCCGCTAACCAGTCTGAGCCTGACATATAATTTGTTTTAATTTGTGGACAGTAAAATGAAATGTGCTTGCTTGCCATTTTAAATGTTTGCATCTCATTTATGGTTGCCCTTTCACAATAGTCCAAAATGAAAGGCTTATGTCACGTCAGCCCCTCTTATGGTGGCTCTTTAATTTCAATTGCAGAATGTCCCTTTAAAACAAAGTGCCTGCAATACATATTATTGATGGGTATAGCATTACTGAATCATTTCCTGCACTGTTTCTAATACTGTAGAACTTTGGATTGGTAATGTTATGTGCTAAACTTGACAGTTAAGAATTCACACAATGTAGGCTGTATGTGGGCTGCATTATACCTGGTCTTTTGAGGTTAGAACAGCTCTGCAATAGACCTAGGTTCATCAAATGCGTGTGGGTTCAATTCCCAATTAGAGGTAAATGGTATGTCTGTGAAGGCTCTGTCCCCCAACACTGATCGCTAATAGTTAACTCATTCAGTATAATTTAGACTCTTTACCAAGTATTCTGTTTGGTATTCTCGTATACTAATCTTAATTTACATGCATTAAGTCTTCCTGTATAAGAGCGTCTGTTAAGGGAAAACCCAATGTGCTGTGAATTCAGCACATGCCCAACTAGTGTTTCAAGACCATGCATAGCTCATTCCCCGGTCTAAAGCCTGCCTAGTCGAATATAGGACGTACCTATCCGTCAGAAATCCCTGACATCTATTCCTATGCTTAGCTACAATAAGACCCACCTGTGATTTTAACCGATCCATCATGTCGGCGTTTATGACAATTTTTATGACAACAAATCGATCTCTCTGGCGCCACCTGTTTACATGTATCAAATGTCACTGCTCCAAAATTGGCCATTGTGTTCTCCCTAATGATTTATGGCGGGGAGATAATTGCTCATTTGTATTTAATGCCCTGAAAGTAGACACTGAAGTGCTCCTCAACGGCACTTAGTCGTTGGGTGACGCAATGGGTTACAGTTTTTTGATGCTACAATTTCATACCATTGGCGAGGCTTAGTCATCGGGCTACTGTGCTGAATAATTTCCTCATTAAAAGATGATGGCCCTAATGATTGGCCTGATCCTATTACATTTTAACAGTGAAATTGCAGTTTGCGTTCATCTCCACTTCGGTGGGTGACAAATAGCTGCTCCCCAGCTAACAATTTCAGGTTCTGGGAACGTTCTGGGAACTTTCCCAAAACGTTCCCTATTGGTGACCCAGGCAAGTTTTCTTAACATAAACAGAACGTTCCCTTAAGGTTAGGGGAACGTTCTGGGGACCTACTAGAAAAATAGAACCTAAAAATAACCTACAGGGTACATTCCCAGAATGTTCTCCTTAGGTTATAAAATTAAACATAAAAATAACCTACAAGGAACGTTCCTAGGACGTTCTTGTTTGGTTCCCAAAAAATAACCAAATGGGAACCATACGGGAACGTTCTGTGTTTGCGGGGTCAGTCTTCATGGAAAGAGGTAAGCTTTCCTGAACAGTTGTGAGCTTTTTGTTAATAGGTTATTCGTAAAACATAGAAGAACAATTTGACTAAGACAGTGAATCAAAAGTACCCTGCGCAGTGCATTAAAAAGTTTCAATTATGATTCGCCAGGTAGGCTACCATCCCGTGACAATGATCTTGAAAGTAGGCCTACCCCACTGATTAGCCTACGTGTTTGTTTAGATTGATAAACCTGCTTGAGCTAGAACAGAATTGTATTGCTCCCAACTGATTATCCTACAAATGCTATATTCCATTGAATGTGCCCTAGGCCTATAGCACAGTTTAAACGTGGATGAACATCTAAGTCCATTTAAATGTGAACTGGTTAAAAGCTCCGTACGGGAAATGGGGGCCGTCTGTCAATTACTTTTTCATTATAGTTCATTCAAATTAATTTTTCAATTAACATTGATGTGCTTATGCATAACAATATTGACCAGAATATACTTAATCATGAGAATGTGTAGAACGGTTGATTCACGAAATCCAATATATGGAGGCATTTTTCCTCACTGTCCCCCACATAGCGACAGTACTGTATGGGCTTGGCTTATCGCTCCAGCAAAACCTGCGCGAAGAGGTCTAGGCTTGTGTACGTAGTAGCGTACAAACTTGGAATTTAGCATTCTAAATAGTGAATGTCCAATATTGTCTAAGAATGAGTATGTACTTTATAGGTCAGACTCCGAGCTTTACCATATTTTCCATCTTCGTTATTACTGTTGGTCAGGCAATCCGAAACTGTGGAGGGATTATTTGCAGAGATGATCAGATATGCTGCTCGCAAGTTAACGACAGTTTCGCCGTCAGCTGTTGCAGGCACACGGTTCAAAGCACCTTCCATAACATCGCAATGGTTACGAGGAAACTCTCTGGTATACTCATTTTGCTTCTTCTCTTCGCCCTGGGTTACTTCATCCAACGGATTTTCTGCCAGAGACCGAGGCGACAGCTGGAAAGTCACGAGCCGCACCCGCTCCTTAGCGGGCGGATAACCGTTTCTCAGGACCCGCTCCTGGAGAGCTACCCGTCGACATCGCACAGCCTTGAGGACTTAGCTCCCCCTGTGTTTCTGCCTTCCTACGATGAAGTGAAGGACTTGCCAACATATGAGGAGACCGTGCAGGAGGCGGACAGGGGTCTGTTTGAAACCGCGGGACACGAACAGGGACGTGCCACATTGACTTAGGCCTCTGAAATGTCATGATTGAGAGAACAAGGCTATCGGACCCTCACTGTCAACATGTTGGTTTTTGACAACAATCACAACTGTTGTTTATACAAATGATATTAATACAAAAACTGTCAATTAAGTTTTAGTTGTCATCATGATACTCGAAATAAGATAAAATTAGGCTTCAAAGTGTATACTTCAGATAAAATATAGTCTACGGAAGAAATGTTATTTGATATGCCAATAAATGTAATATATTTTATCGAATGCGTTTTTACGCATTGCTTTCAAGCCTTAAATGTAGGGGTCTTCAACCTAGGCTCCAGGGCCCCACTGGGGTCCGTGTGGCTACTGCATGGGGTAATTGGGAAGATCCAAAAGTATTTATAGAACTTATTATTATTTGTACATTACATCAAACAAAAACCAATTGTGTATATTGAGTGACTTGTGTTGAAATAAATGGCAAATTATTATTGAGAAAGGAAGAGAAGTTCAGAGATAAATTATGGTTTTAGTTAATGATGCTGTATTTGTTTAAATTTTGTTATTAAAAACGTTTTTTTAAGACAACTTTTAATGCATTCGTTACTAAGCAAACATGGAGTTTTGTGTAGGAAATCGCTATGATAATTGCAAATGCTAATAAGCAGAGCATCCAACAGTGAGCTTATATTTTCTGTAGCTGCTTGCTACAACATCTAATCTGATGTTCCTATTGACTAAAGGCTTTGGGCAGGGCTGCAGCACCCCCTGTTGGAATGGGCAGACATCACAGCACTGCCAGGAGCAAATACAACTAAACATAGTAGAACTTTTTAAACAAGAATCCTGTTGTTGTTTACCTAATAATTCAATTCTTGAGGAAGTTTTGAGAAATAATTAGCAATACTGAATAAATAATCATTCATAAAATAACGCCAAGAATCAAATATATACAAAATTTAAACTGTCATTTATGGTTCATTCTTTAAAAACAAGGTTGGGCACCTCTGGCTTTTTGTCTGCAGTGTGGAACGGGGTTGCAAGTTTAAGTAGGCTATTCATCGCAAATACTAAGCATTCGCTATAGCAGACATTAAAATATCATTAATCAGCTATTATTCCTGTGGCATGACATAAACGAATGTGTCATTTTACCATGTTTTTTTTCCGATCCCATTGAGCAATACTAATGAAAATGTATTTCTGTACACCAAGTCACTTTGCATATTAGCTTCTGGTAATGACCAAATAGGTAAACAGATTTTGTTTTCTTTTGACCCTGGAGCCAGCACTTGAAAACTTGCATGCACAGTCAACGCGCCAAATGTCCGTGAAAACACAATATTCTCGAGGTGCACGGTAATGCAAATGAACTATGATGACAAAATGTGCGTCACGTGCACTAACTAGTGCAGACCACATGGGCGGGAATATGCCCCCAGGCATGCGCAAAAATCGCACCTCCCACTACAGCACCCCCAGTATAAAAACTCTTCCCACGGCCCTGGGGGTGGATATCCCTGGACAAAAAACGTTGAAAGCCCCTGCTTTAATGACATTTCATTATAAACTTTATGAGATACATTGATATTTCTCATAAGAACAATCATGATGATAAAAGATGTTACAAATGTAAACATTCATTTGTATCCTGTTGTACTGACAACCTTAAATAAATACAACGTACAGTGGAATATGAGCTCCATCCGTAAACACTAATATGTCCATTGCAGTCCCATTCACGGACTTGATTTGGATCTTAGATAAAGCATTGTGTCTTTAATATTGTCGTGAAAGTGCTCTGACGGTGGTTTAAGCAGGCATGCCACTCTTTGGAAGCCCTCTGTGATACCGGCACCAGATAATGCAGAGCAGGGCTGAATGAACCAGTCCCGCCCAGCGCACAGTTTTCTCAGATTAAACCGCTCAGTTATCTCTGTGACGGATACAGACTCGACAAGGTCCTGCTTGTTGGCCAGGATGACTACAGGTAGATCCTGCAAAAATTCACTTTTCAGGGCATGCTCCAATTCCCACCGGGACTCATCCAGCCGGCGCGTGTCTGCACTGTCCACCACATACACCAGTCCCACGGAGTCCTGATAGAAGTTCTTCCAGTACTGCCTCATGGATTTCTGGCCACCCACGTCCCATACCGTCAGATCAACTTTTCCCCTCTTCTTCTTGGCTTCTATCATTTCCACGTTGAAACCGATGGTGGGAACAGTATTGACAGATGCATCATTTTTGAGTTTGTAGAGAATGGTTGATTTCCCCGCTGAGTCGAGGCCCAGAAGGAGAACTCGTACCTCGGGTTTGTGTCTGGAGCCCGCATGTCCCATGTGTAGAAGTAACTGGTCAACTACTTAATGAGGGATAGGCAGTGCTGCCACCTTATGTAATTTCTATTCCTCAAGCTGCAATGTTTGCACAGTGCGTCGCCTTAATTTTACTAGATAAAACCATAGAAATAGAATGGATAGAAAGGACATTCCAATTCAAATCAATGTAGCAGAATGGTCAGAGCGGCAGGAATTTTTATGTGTACCATTCCATTGCAAAGATCTAGCGGCCTACTTCCGCATAAAACCAATTTGCGTGTTGACAACTAACAACGATCGCTATTTTGTTGCGTACTAATCGAATGACCACGCCAAACAGTTCAATATCGTTTCTAGCCATTCTATTTCTATGGGTAAAACATTACAGGCTATAAACCGCGTCCGCTTACTGATAAGCAGGGGTCAAAGTATGCCCTATGAGCATATGTATACATTCCTGTAGTTCCTTCCCACTGTAGTTTGGATCGGAAATGGGTACTCTGTGTTATTATAGTGTGAAGCTCATTACAGCTGTAACTGAATACAAAAACACAATAGTGAGTTTCCAGCATGCCTTGATAACTTTGTTTGTGTCATATTTTTGACTGTCTATTAAATGTTTTATTCTCAGGAGGTTTTATGTCATCTAAAGACATTACATTCTAACACCCATAGTCTGTCTGACCTTCAGCTAGTTTGTATTCAGGACTGAAATATATTATTTACTATTTCCACATGTACAGTATGTATCTATACATTCATGTGAGTAGCTAAAGAGAGAGGTAACCTCTGGTAATGTTGTGTCAACAGGTCTTTAGCCTTAGATAAAACACCATGTCTTGCATTTTCAGATAACCACATACCTTTAATCATTATAAAACCATAAAGCAGCAATATACCTTGCATTGCAGCTACACACTAACCAATTCCAAATACGTAAAAAATATGAAAACAAGGAATAAACTCAATTTAATCGGCTTAAGGCATAGGAAACTTTGTATAGCATTTGTAGAGTTTCATTGAAATCATAGTTCCAAATAATAATTTAAAGTGAATTTAAAAAAGCTACAACAACACACTCTACAAACGATCGCCCCTCCCAAAAGCTCAACACAACAATCAATGAAATTGGACAGTAAATCTTTAAACTGAATGCATAGAAAAAACAGTCAAGGTGTCCATTAGTATGTAGAACATCAGACCTTATTTAGAAAACTTGCAGGCAAACAAGACCAAAGCATACTGCAGTAATACCTTGTATTACAGCTTGCTTACAGGCAAGGAAACAAAATCATTTTAATAAAAAAATCTATTATCAAGTTTAACCTGACAGTTTGCAAATGCTTGCATATATTTAAACACCAAACTTTTCCATCAAGTGGTGAGTTCCTGTACCAGCTGGTCGCCAAATTATACCTATTTCAGAGCTCTTTTTTTGGGGGGGGGGATACAAGCGGTGTAGCACAAGATCCTGGGCCCTATGCATTGGCAGTCCTGCTGGGCCCCTATGTTTCTCAACCACAATATATTTTAGACTTTTCAAGGGCCCTCTCTCCCCTTGGGCCCTGGTAATCAGTATTGGTTTTACCCCCACTCCGACGCCCCTGGGGGATACAAACAGAGGTCGTAAAATACATTCAGTGTGAGGAAGCCCGTTGTCTGGTGTACTAAGCACAAATACCAAACCTCATATACCCGTCTTACTCAATTCCATTGTTCCAAACCCATCTTAAGTCCAACACCAGCTCAACCTTGCCCAAGTCTTCTTACCTTTAGTCTGTGTCTCACCCTGTTTATTATTAAACAAGACAATAAAGCAAATATACTTTCCAATAAAACAAACAAGCCTACAAATTATAAAAATAATTATTTTGGATATCTGTTTCCAAATATCCCCACAAATATGAAGTTGTGTGTCAATGTAGTATATGCTAAATCACTGAAATGTACAAAATAAGTCTACTTCATTAGACATAATTTGCAGGCTAACAAATAAATATTATACTCCTAAAGTAATAAGTAACCTAAGGGCAGAGTAAAAATCAATAATATTCACTGTAGGTTAGTGTTCTCCTGAAAGAATGTAGCATCACCACATTATGACTGAAAGAATGGCCATGAAAATGGGTCATGGTTGAATCTAACTAATAGGACACAAACCAAAACTGTAGAAAATGTACATTTTCTGCAGAATCACGCAAGCTTCGTCAGAAATTCTAATTGGACTGCTTGAATAAAGCAGGGTAATTTGTTCCAATTTCCTGCAGTTTTGAAGGACATGCGTCTCTTTTCTATTTTCTGTTAATAGGTTATTTTCTTCATTTTCTCCCCTCCCAATTGTTCTTTATTTATTTTTCATTTATTTTTTGTGATTTTTCCAGATTTTCCTGCCTTCCCAATTTCCTCTCTAATCCTGTTTCACAACTCCTTGTACAGATGTGTGGGATGACGAGGGGCGTACATATAGTTCATCCAACCACATGTCGGCCGAGCCGCCGATTCTTTTCGCACTGTTCACCCAACATGGAAGCTTTTAGTTGGATCATGCACGGCGACGATTATGTTCACCGCCCATACTTCTGCAATTTAATTTACAGGTGCCCAATCTGAACACAAGGAGTCGCTGGAGAGCAATGTGGCAGGATAGATAATCTGATTTATCTAACCCACATCCTGTGTGGCACTTAACAGCTATGCCACGCAGACCCCCTCCCAATTGTACTTGGCCAGTTTTCCCACATTAACCCTGCTATGTTGGCAGCTCTGCAAACTTCCTGACAGATGCAGGATGGTGAGGGGGGCGCACATGGTTCATCCAACCACACGTCACTGAGCTGGCCGATTCTTTTCACACTGCTCTTCCAACACGGAAGCCTTTAGTCAGACCATGTGTGGGATAATTACGCTCAAAAACTATACTTTCGCGATTTAATTTACAGGCGCCGATCTGCACACGGGGTCGCTGCAGAGCAACATGGCAAGGTAGATAATCTGATTTACATTATCTATCCCAAATACTGGGCAGCACCATGCCAATTTGTGCTGCCTTGTGCTGGACGCCCGGGCAAAGTCTGAGACGACATAGTCAGGCTTGAACCACTAATAGATCATTGAGTAAATGGTCCACACATACTGTACGTATCAGACAAGTCTAATCTTAACTTTTCTTTATCAATATCTTATCCATTTCCTTTCTCAATATCTCAGAAAATCATAAACTCCTGGTTGTAATTCCTACATGATGCACGAAAAATATACACAAATACCCTAAAAACATAATCTGAGTATCTGAGAATCAGTAGTTTAATCTCAAATAATAACTCTTAGAGAAGAGCGCCGGTAGAAATAGAAGAAAAGCCAGCAACAGAGCACCCTGTATTCCACTGCTGGTTTGCTTCTATCGGGCCTGGTTAATCCCTGAATGGGAGATCAGTGCAGCTGGAAGTGGTGTTGGAGGGCCAGTAGGGGGCACTCTATCCTCTGACCTAAACATCATTCCCAATGCCCCAGGGCAGTGATAGGGACATCTGCCTTGCGTAGGGTGCCGTCTTTCAGATGGGACGTTAAAGAGGTGTCCTGATGCTTTGTGGTCACTAAAGATCCCATGGCACTATTCATAACAGAGTGTGGGTGTTAACCCCAGTGTCCTGGACGCATTTTCAATCTGGCCCTCATATCATCATGACAACCAGATCATCCCCAGCTTTCCATTGGCTCATTCATCCCCTTCCCTCCCCCCACTTCTCCTCAGGCCAATACTGTAAAATGAGAAGCTGTTCTTAGACATCTTGCCTGGTAAAATAAAGGTAAACACATGGTACCCATTTGTGTCATGGCACTGCCACATTTGACCTGAAACCCAAAGTATTTCACAATGTATCATAAAGATCTTTGTCATGGTAATGTACAATGATTTTAGCCTTGAATTCTTCTGCATGCACTTATTATTACAATAATAATATATTGCATTTGCAGCATAGGTCTAGCGTGTAGGTAGCCTTGCTAGTAGTTACACAAATAATGGTTTGTTTTCGATTACCAATCAGGCAGCAAATTTATAGATCTCCCTAAACACGAATTACATTTTGCAAAACACAATAACACATTAATAGCATTACATACCCCGTATTGCCTTAAAGAAAATGAGCAGTGGCCACTAGCAGCCAGTGTTCTTGACTTGTCATCTCACTCATATAACCCTTTTCTATGGGTATTTTAAAACAGGCTAATTTCATACATGAATTGCAAATACGCGTTTTAGTTAACAGGTACCCTTCCCAGACACTCGCTTTAAATTTGGCCTTTGGATAAGCACAAAATTCGCTGGCTCCAATCAATAGATAAACTTGAACTATCAATCTCCCACTACACTCCCACATATGACATGTGCGTCGCTGTTTGATTTAGACATGCCCACTTGCAATTATTCTGTATATAAACGAGGATAAAACAAAGTTGCTTCTTTAATTCTTTTCTCAAGGCCAACTTGACCACAATAAGTCAAACAATGGCAGCATGAATCGATAAATGGCGAAACCAGATTGAAGTTAAAGGTTGTTTCCAGAAATCCTTTCATTTTACAACCACAAAGTTTCGATCAGACTAACCAAACATCTGGTATAATCGGACAACAAGTTATGACAATTTGGTTAACACGCATCAGCCTAACCAATCCTTGGACAAAATGCATCCAAGGTAACCAATCCATTGATTGAATGACCCTTTCCTCACTGGTCAGTAGCTCCAAAGTCAGGTTATGCAATCCAGCACATCTTCTGAAACTTGCCTCAACAATAGCTGAACTTCTGTTCGCTCGAGAGACACCATGCGCAAAGAGCGCGATTTAGGGCCTAGTTTCATTGCGGTTCCGAAGCACGATAAAACCGCGTACTAGAGAATGCCAGACTACTCTCAAAGATAGTCTGATTTAAGGCCTATATCCATCTCTTTCAGGTTATGGTCCATTTCTCTCTTGGCTTTATCCAAACCCCTCCTGTTGGGTCGTACATTACGTACACTAGTCCCGTATCACGGCAGCTGTAGTGCAGTGAGATTAGTCGCTTTCTCTCCTGGATCCGGATGTCATGCGAGACGTCTGGGACATCTGCTGGCCTATTCTCGCGCCCTTGGAACTGGACTGCAGCGGCAGGCGTAGCGCATTCAATCATCTTCTGATATACTGAATTTCGTTTCTCTGGTGCCCACTCATCCAAGCACCGGAAAAGCACTCGTGCTTCCACCGCCACAGGGGACTTGGATCCGCGTTGACCCATTACTCAAAACTACTTTAAGCCAAAATACTCTTTAACAAAGTTTAATGTCTGCTCCTGAAACTCAAAAGCTCAAATAGACAGTTAACTTATAAACACCCACAAATGTCCTGTATTTCGTCAGTTGGCTGGTTGCACACTTGGCCCAATGACGGGATTCTTCTAACTGTATATTTGAGGTTAGCTTCCTGTAAGACAGCGTTTATTTCAGTGATTCACTTTGGTTTACGGAAAGCCTGTTCAGTGTTACTACATAATGTATGACCCACCTGGTACTAGCTGTCATACTCTTGCAGGGCTGTTGTCTTCTAAGCCCCACAGCCTCTGTAGAAAGTGCCAGGGTGTTCGGTTACGTTCTAGGTTTCTGGAGTTATGACGCAGACAAATCTATTTATGCGCATGTCTAACAGTTCTTTTCTGGCTGTGAGCTCACTGGCATAAACATTTCTATATTATTTTATTACCATTCGACCAACACAGACAAGACAACCAAAACAAGCACAAACACAATGTCATACACCATCTACATTAAAAACATCATACGTATTAATAATGTGTACATTTATAAAGCCCTTTTAATTATAGAAGAATAATCTCAAAGGGAATGTTAAACATACATACCTGCAAGCACGCCATTCAAATCAAACACTATCGTCAAAGTGTTGACTGTGCTCCCAGGTCGTTGCTGTAAATAAGAAATTGTTCTTAGTCAACTTACCTGGTTAAATAAAGGTTAAATTAAAAATTTTTTTTAATAATGACTCCACTCTAGTTCCTTTACACCAAACTTGTTGAAACAAGTCTTTATGGACCCTGCTTTGTGGACAGGAGCACAGTCATGCTGGAACAGAAAAAAAGGGCCTTTCCCAAACTGTTGCGACAAAGTAGGAAGCACACAAATAAAGTGTCTCTATCCTGTACCATTTAAGATGGTCCTTCACTGGAACTAAGGGGCTGAGGCCAAACTCTGAAAAACAGCCCCAGAACATTATACCTCCTCCACATTTAGGAGGGGTGTAAACAAACCTTTGGCCATATACTGTAGTGTACATACTCGGTTCCAAGTTTGATAAAAGAAGTGAGTGCTCACTCACGTGCTACAGTAGACTCATTTTGTCTAGTAGCATATCAGTTTCCATAATCCATATGGTGATATGGTAGGATCCTGTCTAACATCAAGTTTCATTGTGCAGTCATTAAGTTAAAATAGTGATTAATTCAGAGGATGGAAATTGTGGGAGTATACTGTAAAGTATGTACTTACTTAAATGGATGAGAAATACTTTCAGTCCCCATCCCTTGTTAGTTGCAAAGGTACAACTCTCTGTTATGGCCAGTATGGAAATTAGTCTTAAATTAGTTTTACAGACACCAATTCTATCATGTGTAAAATGAATGTATTTGTATTGGTACAGCTTGTATAAACTCTTGGGCTGCTCATTAATGAAAGTTTTTTTTCAGTTCTCTTCTAAACTTGGTCTGGTAACATTGGACGACTCTGGGAATATGTATTTGCATTAATAAGGTTTGAGTAAATGTGATTCTAGTGAAGATACTCTGGTCGAACAACTGAAGACCCATTTGTTATTTCCCAAAAAAAATTGATGTCATTACATGACTAATGAGCAGTTAATTAATTTCTGAGTGACACACCCAGCCTAGATAATTAAGTGCATATTGAGATTGCTTTGATATGAGCCTTTCTAGAGTCCCAAACAACTGTCCTTTTTAGTATTTTGAGTGTAGATATTGCTAAAGCAGCAGCAACTCTTCCCCAGATATACATAAATAATATGGTAATACAGTTCGATCCTAGAAATTAACAGCTCAATGCCTAATGTACCTACCTATTTAATAACAGCGTATTAGTCTCGGCCTATTCTTAGAATCATGCAGGTGCTTTGGACCTGAGGAAGCCACATGCACATTATGACACGTAGAGCAGGGGTTCCCAAACCTCTCCCTGGGCCTCCAAAAACAACCACACCTTGTTTAATTAGTCAACTGCACATTAAGCCTTTGATTGATTGAATCAGGTGTGTCACTTGAGGGTTAAAACTAAAATATGGCCTGTATGGCGAGGCTCGAGAGGTTTGGGAACCCCTGATGTAGAGCAAACTGAAGTTAATCAGATCCAAGGTTCTTATTAATTATATTTTCTCGATTACAGATTTTCATATTGTACATCGATTTTAATTAAGCAGATTCTTTTATCCGGTGAGTAATAGGAGCAGTAAGGGTTACCCTTCTTGTCAATGGACAGAACAAAAAACTTTAGAACTTGGAAACTCTGGGATTCATTACAGCTACTGATGAGACGCTTTAATTACACAGCTCTTTGCTACCCTCGTCATGAGCAAAGTAATTTACTCTTTTACAGTCGATCAGTGTTTCTCAAACGCAGGTCTGCGGCTTGGCACCGGGCTATGGAGGAATGCGTTCTGGGCCGGTTCTTAAGGAACACCTCATGATAAAGTTCCACTGATTGCACTGATGCTTCGTCATAGAGCTGGATTTGCCCAGGTAATCCCAATGTCCATCGTTTAGCAGTTGGCACACAGAGGGCACTTCATATTTCACTCATACGAGATGACACCTTGGCATGAACTTTCTAAACACTGACTTAAATTTGGCAAAAGAAATGAGCCAAAACATTCACAGTATCATTGAATTTAATACTGACAGAGTGCATTCAGCCAATTCATATATTTTTGTACGTGGCAAGAGCGTTATGAGTGCCTTGTTGGACTCTCTACAAGTGATGTTTGATACATTATCGACTGATGCGTATGTGCAGGTGAAGAATAAACGTCTGTTATGTTTGGGTAATTACATTAAAACAGAATAAATAAGGCAAATAAATAATGTTAAATTATAAAATTCTTGCCACTTCCCATTTAAAGCACAAAATGAACAAAAATACAGTAATAGTAGGATTCAATACCGTAGTACAGTTGTAAACAGCTGGGCTAACTGGGCATGGGCAACCCCAGTGCAGACTTTATTCTTTAAACTAGCTGAAACAGTTGTGCGGGCTGGAATGAAACCCTTTCACAGACTGCTGCTCTCGAAGCGAAGCCTGTCAAACTTTGTCTCTAGCAAGATCAAGGCATTAATAACATCCGTATTCACACCATTCACATTGCGTCATTAAATTTACTGGCAATACGCCTAACGGCTTCAGCTGTACAGCTTTTGAATTTGTTGCCATAAAAAGAATGCATATATAAACAGTCACAGTTGCCCTTCCCAATCCGTACAACTCCCACAGTAAAGCACACCAACACCTCTTGTCCAAACTTCCACAAATAGTCTCCAAATATGAATTAGCTGAAACATGGATGAGCTAAAACACAGTTTAACCATAGACAGGCTAAAACACAGGTAGCTTAACAATAGACTGGCTAATCCATTGATAGGTTAACCACAGACATGCTAAATCATGGATAGCTGAAACCAGTGTCCAGTACTTTATAATGCTAGTTAACACCGGCCCTGCTAACACAGTTTTAATGAAAAAGGCAATAGCTGAGTCAAGGTCCTGGTTTTTACTGATAACGTGTCCCACCAATGACATTTGAAGGACTGATGTGTAACATCTCTTGAGTCCATTTTGTTTACATCAGGACTGGGTCAGTAGAATACGCTAATAAGTGTGTAGAGAACAGTGGATTAGTTTGCTTTGCTGTGTTGGGCTGGACAGTCATCTAGTCAGAGGGGTGTGTACAGTATATGTGTGTCGGGACTTTAAAGCACTCCAACTTTAGCATTACCGGTATGTAGAAAATATATAAAAATTAGTAATGTCAGAAATTAAAACAATTTCAGAGCTGTTGGTGTGTGCGTGTTAAAGACACGTTTTAGGCCGGGTGTCTGTCAAAAGCATTTTGTGACAACTGCTGTTGTATAAAAGGCTTTATAAAAGAAATTTGAATGATTGAGGTATCCAGGTGGATATAAAGCTTGACTGCTTTCTGTTGCATCCACAAGGGAGAAACATCTCTGACATAACAGTAGTAATGACCGATCTGTCAGGACATTGAGACCTTCTCCTGACCCCTAATCCCCAGCCTTGGTCCCCCCCGGGCCCCTTTTGAACTTGACCACCATGACGGTGATGTTGTCTGGGCAACCCCGGTAGAAGGACTGCAGCACAATGCTCTTGGCGCCGTAGTGAGGCTCGTCCAGGCGTTCCCGCACAAAGCGCACCGCCTCCTCGTTGCTGAAGGCGTCCCACAGGCCATCCGATGCCAGGATCATGAACTCGGGCTGCAGCTTGTCCAGGTCAAAGGTCAGCACGTCAGGGTCGGGGATGACCACGTTGAGGTTCTTCAGGGGGTAGTCACCCAGTGAGCGAGACATGGCCAGGATGCCCTGGACTCGCCAGGAGCCATTAAAGCTGATGAAGCCCCCTGGTGTTGGGAAACGGAAGTACAAATTATTTAAAACAAAAACTCCCACTCGTTTTACAACATTTACAATTCCGTCATTTGATTTATCACTTATTCAGGGAGACTTCTACTGTCAGTAAATGTATTATTTCACACTGGCACATTCATTGGTCACTGAAGTCGATAGTAAATCTTGGTCTTAGAGAGCGTTAGGTAGAATCGTGTTCTGCTAGACAGAAGATAACTATTTATTTATATTTGTGGTGACCCTTGATATGGGAGATTATCAATAGGTACTTGGTCAGTCAACAGGGGCAGTGATCCTCTCTGTTGGCACCAAGCAGGCCACACCAGCAGTCATATTCAGTGTTTCAGATACGCTGCACTCAGATTGAGAGGTAAACAGGTCTTCAACAGTACCACACACTATATAAATGCAATTCTCATCATTGGCCAATGTTCCAAAATGGTATAATTACAGTAAAATGAATTATTACTATTAAAATTACAACCCCCAATAGTTGGGACAGTGTGGAAAATGCAAAAAAACTACTAAAAGTGTAATTTCAAAATTAATTTATTCTTTATCATATTGGAAACAAATTATGTGATGTTTTACTATGTATTTAATATATATTTTTAAATATAGTCATTTAAAATCTAATGAATGCGTCACACTCCAAAAAAATTGGGACAGTCGACCGTATACCATCATGTAACATCACCTTTTCTTTTAAGAACACTTATTAAGCATTTGGGGACTGAAGATACTAGTTGGTTAAGTTAAGCAAGCAGAAGTTTCCTCCATTCATCCATTATGCATGTCCTCAGCTGCGCAACTGTATGGGGCTTTTGTTGCCTAATTTTGCGCTTCATAATGCGTCACACATTTTCAATTTAGAAACAGGTCAGGACTCAGGACTGCAGGCAGGCCCTGCTAGAACTCGCACTCTCTGCTTAGGCAATCACGCGCTTGTAATCTGGGCAGAATGTGGTTTAGCCTGGAAAAGATGACGTCTGGATGGCAGCATATGTTGCTCCAAAATGTGCATGTGTCTTTTTGCAATAATGGTGCACTGACAGATGTGCAAGTTACCCATGCCATGTCGGGGGAACTTTGGAAAACTTGTCAGTCAACACCATTTGCCGCTGCATCCATTTGCAAATTAAGGCTTTACTATGTAAAGCAGAAGTCATACATCAATACTATTCAGAAGCGCTGCTGACTTCTCTGGGCTTGGTCTCATCTGAAATGGACAGTAGCACAGTGATATATAATTTTTTTGGGCCAAATCAGCCGCCGTGTTCTCCAGGCCAAGGAGGAAACGGACCATCCAAGCTGTTATTAGCGTCAGGTCCAAATCCAGCATCTGTCATGTTATGGGGTTGTGTCATGGCCCATGGCATCGGTAACTTGCACATCTGTGAGGGCACCATTAATGCAGAAATATGTACACATTTTGGAGCAACATATGCTGCCATCCAGGTGTCATCTTTTCAAGGGAGATCCCTGGATTTTCCAGCAGGACAACGCCAAACCACATTCTGCTCGGTATACAAGCGCATGGTTGTATAAGGAAAGAGTATGGGTGCTAGCATGGCCTGCCAGTCCTGACCGGTCTCTGATAGAGAATGTGTGGCGCATTATGAAGTACAAAATAAGATAACAAAGATACAGTTGCACAGCTGAGGACATGTATAATGGATGAATGGGGGAAAATTCCACTTTCTAAACTGAACCAACTGGTGTCTTCAGTGCCCAAATGCTTAATAATTGTTATTGAAAGAAAAGCCGATGTTACACTGTGGTGAACAGTCGACTGTCCAAACGTTTTTGGAGTGTGTTGAAGTCATCAGACTTGAAATTAGGGTATATTTTCAAAATAAATTAAATTCACAAAGTAAAGCACATCATTTGTTAATAATGTGTTTTCAATATATTACAACTGAATTTTCAAATGACTCTTTGTTTTTTTTATTGCACTTTCCATACTGTCCCAACTTTTTTGGAATTGGGGTTGTATTATGAAATGAAAATTACCACATTTCTGTGTAATATGTACACCTGTAGATATTCTTTTTACCCAAACTATGTGAGCATATACACTAGCGTTCAAAGGTTTGGGGTCACCCAGGAATTTATGTGTTTTGATAGAAATATATACCTTCATTCACTAAGATGGCATTACATTGATTACATCGAAATTACAGT
This sequence comes from Umbra pygmaea, assembly GCA_016801145.1. NCBI lineage: Eukaryota > Metazoa > Chordata > Actinopteri > Esociformes > Umbridae > Umbra > Umbra pygmaea. The sequence continues at coordinate 54,690 of JACXGM010000831.1, forward strand.
CAAAACATGATTCATTACAGATGAGCTAAAACACTTTATCATTAGAACACTGAAATAATGGCTGCTGAATAAGTGGCTTTGTAGATGTATTTGAATAATTGATAATAAATCAGTCATTTCCAACAATGATAGATATTTGCAACATTTGCAATATCTTGGATATATATGTTATTATTTTTAATAAATTAAGGTATGAATTTCAATCAAAAACATGCAAATTTCTGGGTGACCCCAAAACGTTGAACGCTAGTGTATGTGCTTCATATCACTTGATTTACTCAAACTGCATTTCTTTTTTAGCTTGTCTTGCACTTTCAAAGTGGGCCAACAGGTGGCAATGCTTGAATGCAATTATTTAGAGTTTCTCTATTTGGCACTGACACTGGTTTTGGTATCAATTTAATTTAAATTCCAGTAAGTTCTCAGGAAGAACCCTAAAACAGTATATTTCATAATCCTTTATAATGCAAACAATAATTGAAGTTTGGGCCATTCATTTAATGTTACTTTGTATTACATAAACTAGGTTTGGAGTAGTTAATCTAAGTTTGCCACAAAATGTCTTCCTGACGATACTCCTGCATTGGGGTACTGGTGACCTGTGACCTGCTGGTGACCTGTGACCTGCTGGTGCCCTGGGCTGCGTTCCTCACACCTGCCCTCTTGATCCTCTTGCGCTCCTTCAGCTGGTAGGGCTTGTGGTCATGTGACAGTGCCACCGCATTGCCGTCCTTGTCACACAGCACGCCCCGGGAGTCCCCAACGTTGGCCACCGTCAGCTCCCTGTCTGACAGCAGTGCCACCAGACACGTGGTGCCTGAGCAGGAAGAGCAACAGGGGAACACGAGATGACATCAGCAGGACATTCAGCAAACATGGTCAGATCTGCGGCTGCGACACAACTATGAGAAACTATTACACAATTTGATTTTGATTTTACAATATGAAGTCTTTGCTCATTTAGAACCTTGTTTGAAATGTTTCCATTGCTCAAAACACAAGGCGTTTCCTGGTCTGCTAGCCAACTAATAATAATGCAACATGAGTACTGTGACCAACAAACTAACCAATATGAATAGAACATGTTATTCAACCAACCACTATGCTAAAAGCCATGCTCTAATTTCCACCTCAGAAATGATAGCCCGCAGGGACATGAGTTAATGCTTCTCCTGACAATAAAGACTTATGTCACCGAACCCACCCTTGGTATTCAAACCATGTCCTCCACCTTAGACAATCCGCTGATTTATAAGGTAATGTTTCCTGTCAATGGCACCTAAACAATTTCTCAGGGTTGACAATCATTCCTATTATAACTCTCTTCCCAAACGGATGTCTACTCCCAACACATTTTTACTGGCGCCAATATGAGTATTACACATTTACAAGAACGGTTCCTTTACTTTTTATTCTGTCTGTGGAGAAAGTCAGAAGTATTTCTTTTTAATGGTGGGCTGAGAGATTTCTGTCTACAAAATATAGCCACATTTCGATTATATGGAAATTTACTTATCAACAGTGATAAGCTGAAAGACTAATTTAACAAAGCCATTTTAGTTGTTGCGCTAGTTATTAGATCCAGACAGATTCACAAAATGGGAACTTGTTCTGTTTTACTAGTAACGCCGTCATGTTTGGAGAGGCATGCTCTATAAACAGTTTAAAATAAACACTACTCTGAATTACCAAACGTCATAATATAAGTTTCATAGGTTTTATCAGAAGGTCCTGCTGTCCCTAAGTCATGACAATGCTAGCTGTTGACATGTCCACTGGTTTGGGAGACTGATCAAGGACAGAATGAGGTGTCTCATATCTGTTCAACTGGGCCAAACTGGTTCGAAATCAGAGCTAAATCTCCTGGCCATTTCTTTGTTGTACACTGAGATAATTCCCCTAGGCATTCTTGATAAAAGAGTTTGTATCTACAGACCACCTGCAATCCGTGTTTTTCCATGACACCCTCCAAGGCTAGGTTGTGGTATATACAGTAGGTTCAATAAACCAGAGTGAAATGAGGAGGTACCACCATAACAGAACAAATGTTTGTTTTCCATGTCTCAATTTGACTTACTGTCCACTGGGACCCATATTTAACCTATGACCCTTGGGCTCATATTCACAAAACATCCCTGGTCCGAGATGGAAAACTGATTTTAACGACCCCCTGACCTGCTTCGTCGTGATTGGCTGAGAGCTTGTCCAGCATGTCTCGGTCCACGGCCAGAATGCGCTGCTCTAGGATGCTGTGATAGGACAGAACACTGTCCCGCTTCTCCTTCTCATAGGACGACAGCTGCTGCTTCAGAGACTCTGGGAGGTGGGCCTTCACATAGTCTGCTGCAGCCTGGAGGACAGAGGGGGAAGGATTAGACTGTACAGAGAAAGAAAGAGCAAAATAAAGAGAGAAGGCGAGCTGGGCGATATGGAAAAAAATCTAATATCACGATATTGTTGATCAAATACATCAATATCGATATATTGCCCAGCCCTAGGGAGAAGGCAAAGAGATAGGGAATCTGTTCAACAGTGTTCTGAGCCTCTAGTTCTCTGACTTACTGGCTGTGTTCTTGTAAAAGGTTTTGGGAAAAAGTTCCCATCTTTCCCCAGGACACATCCAGATGTCTGCTGCAGCGTAAACAGATATCATCCGAACTCGATTTTCAAAATGTCTGTTTATAATATGGTAATATATTTAGTATTAAAAGTTGATATGTTTAGTAAATTAATATAGGTCATTATATATTACCAAAGCATTCTTTTTGGGAGATACCATGAGTTCAGATGTATGCTATCCGATCTTTACTTTATGAATCTATGCTTCCGCAGCATCTAAAAAACAATCAAAAAATATTTTTAGACTTTTTAAACTAGAAAATATTTAACTGAGCATGTTAATAATAAAATGTAATGTACATATACCGTAGTCTGGAGATACCCTGTGTGCAAACAGAACTGGGCAAATGGAAGCTCTAGGGAAGTTAAAAATATATATATTCAAGCGAACACTAGGCTGCTTAGCTAATGACATGAATAATACATCGTGGATCACGAATTAATGTATGTGCCAAGAAATTTCCATGGACCAATCCCAGCAAATATGATTAGCTGGCTTTTAGGGATGATGTTAAAGAGACTGTCTGTTTCTTTCTGTAGATAAAGACTAGTGTATAAAAACGTGTGTATAACAAGTGTATAACCCTTGTAAAAATGTAATATACTGTATATAGCACACATTCTGTATACTGTTTTATACATACATTTTACACATACATTTTATGTAGTGAATTCCCCATAAATTACATTACTACAAATGACTTAGTAACAAACACACAGCCAGGTGAATTATTCAGCACATATCTTCACGTTTCCAGCTCTTATTTCTCATCTCCGGCCCAATGTTGAACTCTTCTTTCTTTGACTCTTCTTCCTTCATCTCCAGCTCTGTTTTCAGGTTTTCTTCCTTCATCGCCAGCTCTGTTTCCAGGTCTTCTTCCTTCATCTCCAGCTCCGTTTCCAGGTCTTCTTACTTCATCTCCAGCTCCGTTTCCAGGTCTTCTTCCTTCATCTCCAGCTCCGTTTCCAGGTCTTCTTCCTTCATCTCCAGCTCCGTTTCCAGGTTTTCTTCCTTCATCTCCAGCTCTGTTTCCAGGTCTTCTTCCTTCATCTCCAGCTCCATTTCCAGGTCTTCTTCCTTCATCTCCAGCTTCGTTTCCAGGTCTTCTTCCTTCATCTCCAGCTCCGTTTCCAGGTCTTCTTCCTTCATCTCCAGCTCTGTTTCCGGGTCTTCTTCCTTCATGTCCAGCTCCGTTTCCAGGTCTTCTTCTATTATCTTCCGCCCCTTATTCTCACTGCTCCTTTCCAATGTTCTATGAAATATAATTTCGTCGATCTTAGAAACATTAAAAACACCAACGTGGACTTCAAAATTCGATAGACTTGGCAAACAGTTATTGTATTTTCTTCAGTGTTTTGATCAAACCATCCGCTCCGATATTAACTAACTGAATGTCCGCCATGTCATAGACCAAATGAGCAGTCTGATGTAAGGAGAGGGAATAATTCAGACTAATTCATTAGTAAACATTGTGTGTATTCTCTCTTTCACTCTCCTTGAGTGAACAGTGAATTTAAAGTTACCCATCCAACCGAGCCCAAATTATTGAGCCATGTAGGTTAATGCAATTGGTCTGTAATGTAGGCCTGAGCTCTGTAATGCAGTGTTATGGACCGAAGCACTGAGCCCAGTCAATGTTTTAATTTCCATGCATTATGACTACAATGTAGTCAGTTCATTTTTCACCCACCGTTTGTAATTTTTTCTTGTTGGAACTGTAAAAAGTACTTGAATTCAACTGAGTTATACACTTTTCATTATTAGGCATACTTTGCATTGTGAAATGTTACTCTGCATTGTGAAACGTTTCTGTTAAGAGACATTGTAATTAAATAATTTACCAGTTTTGTGCATTCTGTAACAAAAACTTCTAACTGGTTGATTGTTAAGGATTATATATATTTCATAGGATAGAAAACCAATTGAAAAAAGTTCCTTTCAATTACTCAAATGTCTTTTGATTGAAATAAAAAAGAGAGTTGAAAATATGTATGAAACATTTGCAGACATACTGCTTAAATAGAGACAAGCGGTTAAGTACATATATCTCTAGTTTTGGAGACATTTCAGGGTTCAAGAAAATGTTTATTAGTTACTGGTTTAAAATGAAATATTGGTTTAAAATATGACACTCTTACTTGAGTCTGAACATTTTGTCTTCATCTGTCATGTAAGTGTTTGTGAAACTGACGTTAACATGCATTGCTAACAAATTAGCATTTTCCAATGTCCAGCAGCCCCTACCAGGCGGAATACTTTGATCATAAACGCGTGAACATGCCAATAGTCACCCAAAATGTACCTAGTGGATTGCTCTGTCCATGAAATGTACAGTTAGTTGTAGGATCTTACAGGAAATGGGTAATCCATCCAAATACACACATTGTTATAGTTTACACTATGTAACTTTGGTCGGGTCAGAATTCATGTTGATTGTTTTTTGTTTTATGCTCAAAAGAATTAAAGGTACACTCAGATCGGGTCTCGGTGAACGAAACATATTAAAGATCAAAATCTTAACTGTTCATTGCGTAATTCGTTGAGAAAAAAATGACATACCAACGGTCAATGAACCAAAATCACCAACCGACTTGAGGGCTGTATTCAATCTCACACCGAATATCAAATTAGACAATTGAAACCACAGGCTGTTCCAACTTATGTGAATTTCATCAGAGCACTTCATAATGTGACTCAGTAGTGTGTATGGCCCACATGTGCATGTAGGCACTCCCAACAACATCTTTGCATGCTCCTGATGAGATGGTGGGTGATGATCTCCTTCCAAACCTGAATCAGGGCATCAGTGAGTCTGTGGTGCAACTTAGCGGTGTTGGATGCACTGATACATAATGACCCAGATGTTCTCAATTGGATTCAGGTCTGGGGAACATGAGAGCCAGTCAAAGGCATCAATGCCTTCATCATCCAGGAACTGCCTACACACTCCAGCCACATGAAGCCGGGCATTGTCCTGCACCAGGAGGAACCGAGGGGCTGACAATGGGTCTGAGGATTTCATCTTGGTACCTAACAGCAGTCAGGGTACCGTTGGCTAGCACATGGAGGTCTTTGCGACCCTCCAAGGATATTCCTCCCCAGAACATCACTGGCCCACCGCCAAATCGGTCATGCTGGATGATGTTGCAGGCAGCATAGCGTTCACCACGGAGTCTCCAGGCTCTCACATCTGTCACATGTGCTTAGTGTGAACCTGCTCTCAGCTGTGAAGAGAACGGGTCACCAATCGAGCTGCACGGTGCTGGGCTGTGTTCACAGGTCCTACTGGAGGTCAATTTGTAGGGCTCTGACAGTGCTCCTCCTGTTCCTTCTTGCACAAAGGAGCAGATACTCGTCCTGCTGCTATGTTGATGGCCGTCTACAGCCCTGTCCAGGTCTCCTTGTGCAATGCCCATCTCCAGGCATCTTCTCCATGCTCTTGTGTCTGTACTGGGTGATGCAGCAAACCTTCATGCAACGGCACATATGGATGTGCCATCCTGGAGGAGCTGGACTACCTATGAAACCTGAATGATCTACAGGTAATGCCTCATGCTGCCAGTAGCATCAAGAACACTAGCAAAATGCACAAGTGAAGAAGAATCAGTCAGGAAGGATAAGGAGAATGCAATTGTCTGTGGCCACCATCTACAAAACCATTCCCTTTTTGGGGGTTGTCTTGCTGTTTTCCTCTCCAGTGCACCTGTTGTCACTTTCATTTGCACCAAAACAGGTGACATTAATTCACAATTACTTATGCTTCCTAACTGGACAGATTGATATCCCTGAAGTGTAATCGACTTGGTGTTATATTGTGATGATTGTGTGTTCCCTCAATTCTTTTGAGCAGTGTATATATATATATATATATATATATATGTTTTATTGAACACATAGGGCAGGTTTAAATAATAGAAATATGTGACAACAATGTAATAATTTCTTCCTGTAGTTAAATACAGTATTTCACCTAACAACATCTGAAAGACAGACAGAGCCATCGTTACTGGCAGGGGTTAAGTGTAACGTCTCCTAATGTGGAAGGGAGAACAGAGAGAAATGCTGAGTCAAACAAAATTGTGATTTAATATGAAAATACTGAATAAAATCAAAGGGGCTGCAATGAGCCACATGTACTACTAAGTGAATGGTATCAGCTGTGGCTTATTGACTGTAAAAGAAGGTGATCTATTGGTTACTGACTGAAACATGTGAAAACACTTTAGGACAAGACAGTCTGTGGGACAACCAACACATAACCCTGAGTCGGTAGAATCTGCATCACCAATAAAGTCCAGCCAGGAGGGTGAGACTGTGAGGCCAACTCACACTGGCCCATCAGCCTAATGCCAGCAGTAGGGCTGCTCGATTACGAAAAAAAATCATGATTATTTCAGTAAATATTGAAATCACGATTATTTAAAACGATTACTATGACTTTGTAAATTTGCATTTGTTGATTGTGAAAAACAGTGAAAAAATTCTGACGTCGGGAGCGACAGATGTAGGGCGTACTTAGAGTCTCTTGCGTTGGAATGCATTTTCTGACTTTGTTGAGGGTGACCAGCACACAACGTTTGTTTGAATGTTTGGAATTTGATTAGACAGCAATCTTTCAATTATATTTGCAAATAAGTTATTTATATTTATTATATTAAATAAATGAACACTTCTTAACATCTTATTTTCTATTTTGCCTGCAGGTTTTTATGTGCTTAATTAAGTCTGCTGTAGAATCGCAAACAGCAGTTCAAACAAACTACTTAATAGAAGTAACTCCACGAAGCCTGGCTCTTCAGTCGTTAGAATATTTATTCAAAAGTAATACATGGCTCTATACTACATCTGCGCTACAGAAACACAGAACGAGAACATGCTCAATGATGGTGGTGGGTCGTTTTTTTCGTTGCTTTGAGGTACTGAGAGATGCACAATCTAATACTGAAGAAATATGTTTCAGTAAACAACACTGCAAGGACACAAATAAAATATCCTAAGCAAGACTCAAACAAACAAAGCTGATAAGCTAACTAACGAACAAAGTACCTGTGTCGCTGTGAGTTAAACTCATGGAGCTGCCGCAATAATCTGCTATTGCTGTATTATATAAAATACTGTAGACCATAGATCAGTACTCTGCCTTTGTCACCTCATCAGCCACTTCTGCACAGCATTTCTCATTTAAGGCACGCAGAGCAACTCTGGAAAAGTGGTGGCGACTCGCGAGATGGCAAATTATAACGCTTGTCCAAAGTATGCAACAACATTCTAGAGCGTTCGTTCTCAACTGTGCTAATGGGGCACACATGTTTGGCTAAAAAGTATGCAATGACAGGTGTTATTTTGTTGTGCCTCCACGCTCGATAGATATGGAGTTACACTGTAAAATGTGTCTTTAATAGACGCCTGAGTGAGTTTAGCTTTCGGGAGGGACAAGTGCGCTTATGCCTGTCATTCGAACACAAAACAAAAACAAGTGTTCTTACAAAATGCAATGTACAAATTAATCGTTTTTCTCGATTACATTTGATCGTTAGGAGCTGAAATTGAGATCAAAATTCGATAATTTGCACAGCCCAAGCCAGCAGCCATTTAGAGGGCTCTGTTGCTAACTTGAGTGTGTTTGTTCAGTGTGTGTTTGTTTAGTGTGTGTTTGTTCAGTGTGTGTTTGTTTAGTGTGGGTTTGTGTAGGATGATGTATGTTATTCAATGCATATGATAAATAAACAACTTTGACTTTAGTGTGTAAGGACAACTCACACTGAGAACAAGGTCGAAGTGACCCAACCTTTTAAAGTCAATGCTCATGCATGCCAATCAGTCTCCCTGACCACAGGAAAGATGTAGACACAAACACACACGCACACACACAAGACACACACACAAACACACACGCACACACACAAGAAACACACAAACACACATGCACACACACAAGAAGACCCGCACAACAAAGCTGCCAAATACCTCCTGGAAAAGAGCAGTAACTCATCACACGTAGGACTTAGGGGTGCAACGGATCATGAAACTCACGGATCGGATCGGTTTTCGGATCAGAGTCACGGATCGGATCATATTTCGGATCAGCAAAATAAAAAAATATAAAATAATTGGAATTTGGGTTAGTTGTTTTTATAATTTTCAGTGGTTATGATGAGCAATATGAGAGAGAAATATGGTTAATATTGATCGTTGTTTAGGTA
>JACXGM010000832.1:0-18786 GCA_016801145.1 Umbra pygmaea
TGACTCTCTGTGGTCATTAAATATCCCATGGCACTTATCGTAAGAGTAGGGGTGTTAACCCCGGTGTCATGGCCAAATTCCCAACCAGGCCTCACCTCAATCATGGCCACCTAATAATCCCCCTCCTTCCTAATTGGCATATATAACTACTCATCTCTCCACCTGATAGCTGATGTGTGGTGAGCGTTCTGGCGCAAAAATGGCTGCCGTGCATCACCCAGGTGGGTGCTACACATTGGTGGTGGTTGAGGTGGGCTTTGCCCCTCACTGTGTAAAGCGCTTTGGGTTCTTGAAAAGCGCTATATAAGCTGAACGAATTATTAATTATTATTATTAAACATGGAATCAACAAAATGAAAAATATCAAGATTTTTGGGGAATTTGAATATAGTCTATAATATAATAAATAAAACATTAATAATAACTGTCACCGCATTCATCCTAAATTAAAATCAAGCGCATATATATAAATATATGCAGTGTGTGTTATCATCCTAAATAGGGCAGCATAACATTGTTCAAACAGAATGAGCTTGAAAACTATAAACAGCTATAAACAGTGGTATTATCTTCAGTCTAAATTGCCCAAACAGATGCTTCTTTTTCACCATATCACAGACTTATCCAAATGCACTCTTCATACTCCAGAATGTAATGAAGTGTGATCAGATGAATTGCAAAGCCATGAAAATTAACTTCATCTAAAAAAAAAACAATTTCCACTGCATTTCATCCCTGCCACAAAAGAACAGCTGCCATCATGTCAGTGATCGGCTCGTTAACACAGGTGAAAGTGTTGATGAAGACAAGGCTGGAGATCACAGCTTGCTCCGGAATGGCAGCAGGCAGCTGTGAGTGCATCTGTACGCACAAAGAGGCACAGACTTTTGGAGGAGGGCTTGGTGTCAAGAAGGGCAGCAAAGAAGCCACTCAGGAAGGACATCAGGGGCAGACTGATATTCTGCAATAGGTACAGGGATTAGACTGCTGAGGACTGGGTTAAAGTCATTTTCTCAGATGAATTTCTGATTGTTTGGGCCATCCAGAAAAAACCTTGTCCAGAGATGACAAGGTGAGCGCTACCATCATTCCTGTGTCATGCCAAAAGTAAAGCAACATTCATGTGTTTGGTTGCTTCTCAGCCAAGGGAGTGGGCTCACTCACAATTTTGCCTAAGAAAACAGCCATGAATAAAGAATGGTACCAACACATCCTCAGAGAGCAACTTCTCCCAACCATCCAGGAACAGTTTGGTGATGACCAATGCCTTTTATAGCCTGATGGAGCTTAATTGAAAATTGTGTTAATATTGCGAATATTGACTCTTTGCATAAACTTTAAATAAAAGCCTTTGACACGTATGGAACGCTTGAAATTGTACTTCAGTATACCATAGTAACTACTGACAAAAAAGTTTTAAGAACACAGAAGAAGAAGCAAACTTTGTGGAGACCAATACTTGTGACATTCTCAGAACTCTTAACCACGACTGTACATTTTGGGAAACAGCCTTTCGTCTACATGTCGGAAAATGATTACTTTGATCATATGGAAAATAAATGTAGCCTATGGGCCGATGCACATGAGAACTGTGTCAGAGCAGTATTTCTCTGTTTAGATTCAGTTGCGGGCTTCCAAAAGCAAACTTTGTCCAAATAGTTTAGAATAGGTGAAATGGTTAAGCAAACCACTTCTGCCTAGGCAGTGTTTCCCAACCACGGGTACTAGGACCCCTTGTGGTACAGAAACAAAAAACATTTTGGGAACCACTGGCCTAGAGTATTTAAATGGAGGTATGAGATAGAGAAATCACAAAAAAATGTTTTATAAGGCCATAGGCAACTTATTGTTACAGAAAATATCAAGACTGCCTGCAAGACTTGACTGGTATTGGTCATATTTGGGTAAATGACAACTTGATTATTCACAGTACCTTGTCGATGTCCCGAATATTGACGTTGACGTAGGTGGCACAGAGTACTCGTATCCGCAGGGTGCCGTTGATGGTCCAAAGGGACTTGGTGGACGTCTCACCGTTCATGTATGCGGTGGCGGTGGAGATGCGCCGGGCATAGGAGGGCATGGAGAAGGAGTCCATGGGCAACTGAGAGTACAGGCTGTCCTTCGCCATCAGCATGAGGTTGGGCATCCGACCAAGCATGATGCAACTCCTCACATACTGAAAAGGAAAACGGATTACAAGACTTTATATGGCAAAACAAACCTGAGAAGTGACTAACGTCAGTCTTCAATGTGGACGCATCGGTAACACAAATGGCTGGGTATCAGCAAACCTTGTATTGGCTCAAGGGGTACATCTCCAGAAGGTACTCATCGCAGCCGCACACCTTCAGAATGTACTTGCCCTGGTACTCCTGCACACACAGCTTCAGCTGCTCTGGGGACAGCAACATGCTGCGCGTCTTCTTCCTGATGGCCTCTGCGATCACCTGCTCCGGCACGCAGTCGTGGTTGATCTTCAGGGTGTACTTCTGCTTGTCATTGTTTGGAGACACTATCACCCAGATCACCACAATGATTTGACCTGTAAAAGAAGGAACAGCCGTCTTAACATTATACAGATTACCCGGAAAAAGAACAAGGATTGTTTGACGTTTTGCTATTTACTGTTACCAACAACAACATAAAAATCTCATAAACAGCAAATGCTTACTTTTCTTAAATTGGAGCCATGACAGTCTGTCAGACTTAACTGTAATAGTATTCCAATCAAAAGCAACTATGGATTGATGTGCATCAGTAAGGTATTAGGAAGTTCAGGAAAATCTATCATCAGGCAAATGTTGTGCTTCTGTGTATAAACGAAAATCAATATTTAGGTTCCTGCCTACTCCGCTGGTTCTAAAGAAAATAGACCCTATGTCAGTGAATCTCATTATATTTTGTAGCTTGAACCATTCAATAGCTTAAGTTCTACAAAAAGGAATATGTGGCTGCGCATCCAAGTTTCTTGTACTCATTAACCCAAACGGACAAAGGGATATAGAGATTCCTGTGGCTCTTACATGGATCAGGTTATACACGTGTCTATTCTCTAAGCATAGTCGTCTCTGCTCAGCTTTAATTGAGCACCATTTGCCAGGGTACCCGGAGTAGGCTAGAGAATTAAGACATGCGTGGAATATGATCAGTACATCTCCCAAAGCTCTGGAATATCCAGATCCCTGGGTCTGTGGAATAAAGGACACGGAGAAAATCAAATCTGCTATTATTATTACTACAAAAACATTTAGTGGCTGCCTGGGTTTAATTAGTTTAGTTTTCGCTCACAAACATATTTTCAAATCAGCTGACCTAATATGTGGAGTCTAGATTGGAAAAACATTGGTGCAAGGGCTAACATTTTTGATAAAGTTGGAAAGACTAAGTTTGTTATTGTATCTTCCTAAGGCATTCTGCAGCTTCTTGACTGTGCCATTATTTAGCTGAATTTGAACAGATAAACCAATGTCTACCTTTGTCTAGTTTGCTATGAATGTGCTTTGGAAGTTCTTGTGTCGATTCCACGTTGGGAGGGTAAACATATAAAGCCCGACTGTGTGGTCCGTTGGCATCTCGAAGTTCTACTGAATCCTTACAGACGTTAAGAATATTCCTCCTGAAGTCCTGCACCTCGGGGTCCTTTACTAAGTCAAACTCACACACAGGCATACCAATGGCAAATCCTGAAAAAGAAACGTACTTACTGATAAGATGGTTTAGAAGATAAAGATAAATTGTTTTTTTTCTACAACAGCAAGATAGTATGTGGGTCTTACCAATTTCTCTGTTCAGGATTTTTTCTTCCCGGTTGCCAACAGGTTCGATGACCTTCAGAAAAGGCTGAAAGAGCCTCAGATCACATAACCTCCTAGTTTCATCGTAGAACTCTTCTCTCTCTGCCTCCTGAGTAACACTGACAAAGATATAGGAGGTCTCCTCCTGGAGTAGGTGATGCAGGGGACACTTCCTGGCCTCCTTGAACAGTTCATGTTTGATGGTGATAAGCGTGGCCTCGCGGAGGCACTCAAGGACCAGGATCATTCCATTTGGTAACAAGCAGTCAACAAATATCCTGGGGGGCATCAAATGGATGCCCCATAACTCACCAGAAGATGGCCTAGGAGGCATTTCTGAAATCCTCACTCACACAAAGTTCATAGAATAGCGATATACATATTATTGTGGAAAGAAAACAGCATAATTAAGCAATAAGGCATTTGGTGGTATAGCCAGTACACTACGACTAAGGGATTTTTCAGGCATGATGCAACTCGCCCCATTCATGATTCCAATCCTGTGATCTTTACGTGAGGATGTTGTTTTCTGCTGATTGGTAGCAAAACCTCTCAGCAACTTGGCATTCTGTTATTAAGAGAGACAGATATAAAAACAATTTAAATTTAAAGAGAAGGAAATTACATTAGATGTTAAAACAAATAACCCATAACTACATAAATAACTCATAACTAATCTATCATACAACCATTTAAATATTATATTTATAGACAACCATATAGGAATATTGTGCGATAAGATTAGTCAGGGTGTATATATATATATATATATATATATATATATATATATATATATACCATATGTATTGAAGGAATAGTTATTATTAAATTGTGAAAAATACAATTGATAACTTAAAAATAATATTTGCAACCGAAAGTGAAACATTGGTTGTTTAGATCAAAATCATAACTTTTAAAAGCAAAAAGTTTAGAATTGCAACCAAAGCCATAATTATGTCAAAAACTAACAAACAAAACCTGTGAGCAACATATTTTAAAAGGAGAAAAAAACATTTATGATATTCAAGAACATGATTATGCAACTGATTCAAAATATTTGTTGAAGTTACCATGTCACCTACTCACTTGCTACTAGTTACTGCCTTTGGTTACTATACTTAAATTTTTGCTTTTAACTTTTTTCTTTGCTCTCAATGCAATTTTTTTACGGTTACCGTTTTTTATCTGCAGTATGGGCGGGTTCGAGAAAGAGTAGTATTTAATGTGTCTTCACACTCATAGATTGGTGTAGATTGACTGTTCATCCTAACCAATCAATGTGCATCAACTTGGGAACTAGTGATGGGTGTTTCGATTCTTTTCAGAAGCACAAATCTTTTGATTCAGTTCACTAGTGATAGAAAGTTTGATTCTTTTTACTGACTTGTATCTTTGGATCTCATTCATTGAAATGAATGAATCACTTTGATTTGTTTCATTCATTTGTGCATGCACAGATCGAAATGAATGAAAAGAACCAGAAATAGTATGCCTTCACAACAAGGGGGTAAGCGAGCATCCAGAAAGCGTATATCCTATGGGGAGATTCTGAAGCTAACAAGGCACCACCTTCCGTTAGCATTCAGTAGACTCCCTTTCATTTTGGCGTTACTTTGACAGCAAATAAATTTACATCTGAAGCATTTAAAGACTATTTGTCCATTTTTTAATTCTAAAGAAACACGACAATGTATAAAAGGCTCCATTACCTTGTATCTCATGTTATGGCCCCGCAGCAGCCGTTTTTGTAAAGATAGGCTAACAATTGTGTCATCATAACCACGCAACTTTCTGTAGTTCTGTAAAGAAATTTGTGTATAGTCCAGGAGAAGCTCGCAGACAATCGGGGGGACTTGTAGGCATACAGTCAAGGGAGAAGCCCAGAGAGTCCATGAAAAGCATTGGAACAAAATATTTGCTCCTGCTCCTATGCTCATGGACATCTCCTACTCACGCTCTCCGTCTCTGCAAGAGGCAATTATCATTCGGAATGATTCAGATTTCTCTTGGCACAACTACCAGAAGACTTATAACTTTCAGACAGGTTGCTCACGGCACATCTACTTCATCAAGCTCAGTTTGAGGCTGTGCAGTATATAAGTACACAACTAAAATAATATAGGTATAGTATTTTTTGCTTTCTTTAATGCAAAGTATGTCTTTTGTTATTGTTTTGATTGAGAGACCCCTAGTGTCTAAAAACTACATAGTGTACCTTTAAGTTATGATTTTGATCTTAACAACAAAAATGTCACTTGGTTTCAACATTATTTTTAAGTTTTAAATTATATATATCATATATTTATGATAATTATTATTTTTAAGTCAATACTTAAGGTGGGAAATTGACTCCAAATATAGCGAGCAAATACCTTCTTCATAAACGGGGGTTTCGATTGGATTTCCGTTTTAGAAAAGTCTTCCACCAGAATAGGCAAATTAAAGGTACTATTTCTAGAATCCTAACTATAACAATCGAACGTATTTCTCTTTCCTGCTGATCAACTTACAAACATTGTAAAAAAAAAGGTATTCCTTGACGCAATAACCTATAATGATTCCCGACGATATACAGTGCTCTGTAACAAAAACATAGCCTAACATTCATAAATTATACACCGTTCGGCACGTGCACGTTGAGAAACGTGTTTTGATTGAGTTCATGAAAAAGATTAGTTCACTGATTCATTCACCGACTCGTAAACGGTTCATTCACGTTCGCAAACGATTCGTTTTATTTATGAATTTGTTCAGTGAGTCCTTCCAGCCGCTGAAGTCAAGTTTGACACTCCACTTTGTTCTCGCCTACCCCCAAAATCAGTTATGGGCAGGGTATAGCCTACATTATAGGCTGTTCTTTAAGAAATACAATTGGCCATTATGAAATATATTTCATTTTTGCCTGATAAACAACATAAACAAAAGAACAGGAAACAGTTCTGACTCTTTTCCGCCAGTTCAGCAAACTACTTCTTTGGTTCGTTCACTAACTGCAGTTGCTTTCGGCGGATAGTGAGACTCAAACGAATCTTTTTGGGGGGGATTCAGTTTATTACGTTCAGATCGTTCGCGAATGACCCTTCACTACTCCAAAACCACTTAACCATACATCACTAGCTAAGCAAGTCATTGCATTCCCAGTGTAGTGGTAAATTATTACAGTATTATTTGGGTGTATGCGCAATAACGTTTGAGCTAAAGTAGGTATAACAATCTACTGGTAGGTAACGACAATACAATCAGAGGCTAGTCGTAATAACCATGATGTAGCTATATGGATTGTAGCTAAGTGATTAGCTATCTTATCACCACGACTAAACGCCGTTAGCTACCTAGCTAGCTACATTATTGTCTCTGTACTGTCGATAGCTCATCAAGTTAGTTACCCAACTTGACCCTGCAACAAGCCATTTCTGTTTATATTTAAATGAACACTTTATATGTTTACTTCACTTACTGTATAGCACTGGTAACAACATAAAACAATGTTTTTTACAATACTTTGAATAGCTCCATATTAGGTATCACGGTCATAGTTAAAACAGACCGTGCTACTACCCAATTTACACGGTAACACAGTGTAATCAAGCTACCTTGCTAGATTACATAACAAGCGAGAAATATTTCTGATGGAGAAAATAAAATTACTGTAGTTTACCTGCAGACGATTTACCACCCGACCTTTTCAAATCGAAGTATGATTTAATATGAACTAGGTAGCGTGTTAACAATACGTTCGTACTGTATATCATCACTCAGCCAGCTAGCCAACACACTGTACGCCATAATGATAGCTACCACTCTCCTTCTATTGTCACTCAGATAGCAATTTACTTTTAAATGAAACTATATCTATCTCGTCGAACGGGTTTACTGAGCATGTACTATAACTAGCTATAAGCTTTAAATTCTTACCAAGGCATGCTTTCTGTCAGTACACTGGTATGACTGGTTGGCTAACGTCAGATAGCTTCAATGTGGTGCTGCAGGTACAGCGGATCCAGCGGGTGTTCTTCCACCACGCACTCATTCACCCATTCAGCTTTACCCCACAACCTGACAGCCCCAGCGGGGGTGTATGTGTTAGCAAAACATTAGCAAACAGAACGAAACAGGGCGGGGCGAAATAGTTTTGTTTGCCTTAAAAACGGAATGAATACAACCCAGATTTATATTAGATATAGCCTTATAGCTGTCTGCTGCAATACAATTACTGTACATGTATAAAAAAGAACAATCTCTTAGCCTCATTAATTTGTGTTAGGTTGATATTATCCACTTTTGATCAGTAAATATCGTACTGCAACAATACAAAATAGTACAGTCACTGGTATTTTGACAGACATACCAGTTAGTTATTTTGTATTGTTTAGCTAAGACTATAAGAAAAAATACATGGTTACGGTTCTTGAAACCTGTACAGTATACGGCACTACTCATCTATCCGATTTCTGTTAAATGGCTACAATTTGCCCAAAATATCACATGTAACTTGATTATTGAAGACAGCCGCAACAATTACACCGAGTGTTATCAGTATTTTAGTTCTTAATTTATACATAACTGTCTTGTGTTCCATGTGATATCATACGGGTAAGGGTAGTGTAGTGGCGCATAAAAAGTCCGGTGCGGATTGCTTGGTGTCGTTAGACCATGGAGTTCAAGTCTGAATAGCTTAAAATAATGGACTGTACCAACCAGAGGACAACACCCACATTAAAAAAAAACATAATTTGTCTTTACTTTTTCCAAGGGCTTTACACTTTTTATTAATATTTTTAGGCTTTTAGTGTGTTTGACTTTACTAAGATATACTCTGATTTTGTTGTTGTTGTTGCTTAGCGTACCCCCCTCCCATCTGCGCTTGGCACTGAACGAAACACCCCTCCTCTTTCCCGGTGAAAGCAAGGTAGCCTGCTGGATTCTCAGCTGGGTCGAAGTTGGCCAAGATGAAATGATGGCGTTACATGTCAAGAATAGAGATGTTTATTATCAAAGTGCAGATTATTACAGACATTCGCAGCATTTGAACTATGGGGATAGCAGCCATTATTTCACCCGGTTACCAGGTAAGCAACGGATCGTATTCATGCTGTCAGTAACCGTGACGCTGCTAATGGATAGATGCATTCATGTATGCAGTCTCAGCTGTATAACCACTGCAGTTTGGTGATTTTAGAGGGTTTGTTGTACTGGCATGTTGGCATTGTTATGTATCGTTGTCTGAAGCTGTTAAATCAAGGTTGAATCGATACCCATTGGTTGGAACAGATTCAACCAACATGCGAATGCGAAAATGAAATCTGAAATCAGTGGTAAGCAATAGTCACTGATCCATTCAACCCAAAACAAAAGCAAACCTAAGTTAGTTGAATTGTTATATATCTTCTGCTGCTCTTTCTGTAAAGCGCAGGTGTGATGCCTTGGACAGGTGTTTCATGTCATATTCCAAGTGTTGCGATCATTAAATGTAACAGAATAATATGATTGTCGCTGGTTTGGGGGAAGGGTGTTCTTTGAATGTCAATGAACCCAACACTTGACATTTAATTCTATGTACTCTTTTCAAGACACAAGTTGACACATCATTTTTCACATGAGGATGATGGTACAGATGCCGACAATGATGAATAACAAGATATGGTCAGGACTTGAGTTTACCTTATTATATATGAGTATACCTTAACAATATCTTTCCAGTTTTTGTCTGCTGTGATCAGATAAAATTTAATTACCCACTAAAATAGGTTGAGAAAGACGAGTCTTGCTCATAGCCCTGGAGATGTTATAAATGCTTTATAAGCAACCTCATTGTGGGTTACACTCTTGTCCTAAAAACTCTTAAAAATTGCTGTTAATTTACAATTTACAATTGATCAAAATATCAACAATATAATCCTGTTAAATTGAAATGCAGTACATTACTGTTGGTTGGTTGTGGTTGGTTATGAGTTAGGCTAGACATAATTCTACAGTATTTTACAGTATTTATTGGTCAAAGGAAAGAATCACTTTACCTTAAAGTATTTTTTGCATTGAATTTTGGGAACACAAAACTATAGTGAGCCCACACGTGTTTAACCATTCTAGGTCTGGGGGGGTTTGACCTTTTGGCTTCTGGAAAGTTCATACTTTGACCTACAGTGAAGTGCCTTAAAGTTTTAGATTCAGAAGACTCTTAGCTACAACATGAATAAATGAAATCCATCATGCTGAGACATAGATTTTATGTAATATGTCATATACATCCCCAAAAATAAAATAAATATGTTTTTTGGTGTATTGTGTGTAAATGCATGTCAACCTTGAAGAATAGGGCTGGAAAATCCATTTTGGTATTCCCCACAGGGAACCTGAACCAGTGTGAAATGTTTGGGGGACATACAAACAGTTCAATATCAAAATGTTGTGCAAATTTACTATTGTCCTAAACATTTTTTAAAACCAGCTATATACCCTTTTTCATTTTTTTGTTTTTGTGCAGGATACTTTTCTACATCATTGCAAATGTAATATTTTGCCATTTCACTTCCTGCTTCATGTCTGTAATGTTTTTAGTTAAAAAAAAAGACAGTTGAAAAAAGCGACCGATTTTGAGGCGCGATATCTTTAGCTCTGATTAACCCACGTAAACGAGCCACCACAATTTTTTTGCAAAAGAATCTCCTCTTTCCAACGGTACCAAGCATTAGTTAGCATAACATGTATGGTACGCTCTCAAGCATTAATCGACCTTGAAGGGTTTGAAGCACTGATTTTTCACCCATCGTCATCTTCTGAATTAATAGGTGAGTACCTTTTTGCTTTGCTTTTTAGCATAGCAGTAATACATCACATTTGCATTCAACTCATATTGTGCTGTGATAATGATTTTGGTAGCCTACCTGCCATCAGATTCCATTATCAAACAAATACGTTTGTAAAGTTATACTCCTGTCTTTAAGCCCAAGATCATTGTTTCTTTTACTAAAATTGTTTTCTTTAAGTGATTTGTTGTCGGAATGAGTAATGCACTATAATTGGGTAAATACTTTAATTTCCATGTCAGATTAGAGAGTGGAGTCTGAGCTGACACACAAAACAGTGCAGGCAGAAACACCTCACTCAAGCGGTCAGTGTGATCAGCTAACATTAACAATTTCAAAGTTCAGATCTGGGCTGCAAACAGAAAAAGCATTGTAAGCTTAATAGGTTGTAAAAAACCATTGGTGGCAATTATTTCTTCAACAATTTCTACAATCTACTTATGACATTCAACGCTTTTGGGAAACGCAGCTGTACAGTTGCTAATGTTAAGTTTTATGCAGGGATATATGATATTCCTTATCTTTTCATGTGATAACGTTGGTAATACTGGAATGGTCTCAAACTTTTTAAACTTGTTTCTGTGGGAAGCTTAACTGCAACTGTGATACAACTGGATTTCTAAACCACATCTTATATTGCAGGGTATGTTTCATAAAAACTTCTTACTGATATTAAAGTGCTGTGTGCACTTGAGCTTGACATTGTGGCGTGTGGAAGAGCCATTGCTGAGTTCTTCAGCAACAAACCCACCAATGCAGATGTCCGGGCAGGCCTTTCATTAGGTCCAAACCTTGAGCTGTCCAGGTGTGTCATCCAAGCTCTGAGCGGTTCTGGTGTGTCATCCAAGTTCTGAGCTGTCATGGTGTGTCATCCAAGTTCTGAGCTGTCCAGGTGTGTCATCCAAGTTCTGAGCTGTCCAGGTGTGTCATCCAAGTTCTGAGCTGTCCAGGTGTGTCATCCAAGTTCTGATGGCTCATGTTTCTGAAAGCCTGGAAGGGCTCATCCTTCTTGCAAATGTAAGTAACTTTCTCTTTATATTCTATGATACTATGATTTTCCTGATGTTAGAAGGTAATTTCAGGCTTGGCAAGATCTTTGTTGAAATGATGATTTCAGGAGTCAGGTATTGGTTGATAATAGAATGTTTAATAAAGTACTCCTCGTTATGGAAACAGGGTCATCTCATAACAAGGCAATCAAGACGTTTTGGAAAAAATGCCCCGAATGATAATATGGAACTGGGTTATATAGCCTTAGCATTGTTGTTCGCACACCTCCTAGAAGAATCTCCTCAGACCCATGAATGTCTCATGTGAGCACATGTGCTGGTCACCTTAACTTCTGTCTTAGCGTCTAATCAACTGGCCTTGCTAGTTGTTTATCAAATAACTCAGTAACCCTTATCTGTCTAATGTCCTGTCAGTAAAATGTCCTGTTCTATTAGTCTGAATGGTATCCACATGTATTAGACCTGTGATGGAATTACAGTCTAACCTACAATAGATCATATAGTTATAAGCAGTCCAATATATAACAGAGTTATAAGCTATAAGTCCTAAGCCATAAGTTACCGCTTATGCTGATATTATAATATAAGAACTGTAAGGGCTCTCTCTCTGTCCTAAGTCACTCTTGGCCTTGCTTTCTTGTCTACTCTCCTAAAGGAAAGTCTTATCTGGCTTGACCCTGAATCTTCTCCCTGTCTGTCTTATATGTCCTAGAATCCTCCAACAGGCCCCAACTATAGCTATACAACTCTCTCTAATAGTAATACCATTCTAAACTGTCCAAACTGTATTTAAACATGATTATATAGAATCTACCTCTCAACACTGACAAGAAAAATAAACCTGCTCTTTCTTAATATAAATATGATATACAGAGAACTCTTTTGTTATTTTTGTTAGTTTATTTTGTCCTTCCCATGTCCTAATTATTGAAACAATGTCTTAGTCCATGTAGAAAGGACTCACACTACCTGCAGTTCCTCCACTGATACTCCTTGGTATATATATAGAAGGTTTTTCTTTGTATTATTACATAAGCCACCAAAGAGTTTTTCTGCATTTCAGAAAGTGTTTTCTGCTTCTTCACAATACTCAATACCACTATTGGGAAAAATACGTTAGATACCTAGAAATTGTGTCAACATAGTTCACTATACACAATATATACCTTTTCACATCAATATCCGTCCCGACCAGTCCATGATCAAGATATTAAAATGCATTTCTTATGTTGAAAGGACATATGGGTAAATGTTTCCTTAGCATTCATTTGCGTTGTGACAATGGCATATTTGTACATTCTTTATGTCAATGCTCATGTGTGGTTTATTTGTAAAGTTTCAGGTGAAAAACCAGGAAGATATATTCATGACTGGATGGTCAGCCTTGAAGGGCATGTCATTTGTAAAGGAATCCAGCCAACTTTTCTCTCTGAGTTTTTATAGAATTTGTATTTTTGGGTGAACTATTCCTTTAAGAAAGCAAGTAAATCAGGGCAGAGCAAACTATTACGTATTTTCTCGGAACCATGTTTATATTGATTTACCAGTGACAATGCACAACTAAGAAGATGCTAAAATGTAACATTATCAATTATCAATCATTATTAATCTCAGTGAGTACATATTTTTACACACACTTGTTTTTCAGGTGTTTCATCACGATAAATCCTGAGAGGCACCAAGGCTGAACTAGGCAAGTCCTGTCAAAACGTACGCGGAAGGTTGCCCAGAAAAAGATCACATGAGTCAACCCTTGTGTCTCCAGTCTATTAAAGAATCGAATGGACTTTAAGTGGGACTTTATATAAGTCAGTGAACCCAGTCATTCTCACGCACACACACACACACACACACACAGTCACTTAACACACAAACACTCTCACACACACTTAACACACACAGAGCCAGCCCGAGGCATAAGCAAACTAAGCGACTGCTTGGGGCCACCAGGGGGCCCCCAAGCAAGTGCACAGTTGACTCTGCGTGGTGGGAGGGGGCCCCCCAAATCAAATTCTGCTTAGGGCCCCCAAAATGCTCGGGCCAGCACTGCACACGTTATTGCTCACAAACACTGACACAAAATCATGTGCACCTACAAACACACACATGCACACACACACAAACTCACACAAACACTTTCTTAGACACTCAGACAAATACGTGCACGTGCACACACATACACACACAAAAACATTTTCTCAGACACACATTGTTTTAGTCATTCAGACACTTTCTTTGGTATTTACAAAATTACTCAGTCATTGTGTCCAGATTTCAGTGTTTTGAAACACTGCAATATTTCTTATTATTTGTTATATTTATTTATTATTGGCTGAAATTTAAGATTATTTACTCGAATCAGCTGTGGGCTTTGTTTAACCAGTTCCCTTCTAATTTTGTACAGATGTTTTGCAAGAATGTTTTTTGCAAATAAATAGAGACATGTTTTGAGAAGACACTTTGAAGCTGTATTATTTGTGTTAAAAACATTTATACACAGTATTCAACTTGGTATTTTTATAGCAAGACTAAGGAATAATTTATTATTACACGGTTTAGAAAAAAGTAAACACACTCTAGTCTATTTTGCTAGCAGTCAATTACTCAATAGCATATACAGTAGCATGTAGTTTATTTGTACTGTAGTTTACAGTAAAATTCATCAAATATATGGTACCTTTTATGAAAAAGTGCAAATAAACAGTAATTAACTGCTGATCCTTTTGCCAATATTTTACTGTTAAGCTAGTAAAATAACAGCTGTATTCTGTATTTGCAAAAACAGTAGCACACTGTAAATGTCAGCTACAGCAAGGAACAATTACTTTTACAGTAACTTGCTGGCAACCCAGCTGCCAGTTTTTTTCTTCTAATATCAACCATCTCTCAATTGAGCTGGCAGTGATGAGCCCTTTCAGATGGCAAACTGTCAACAGGCTTACTGCTATGTGGCCATGCCAGGCTAAATAATTTGGACAATTAACGCCTGCTTTATCTGCATGACTGAGTGTCAGCAAAATACCATAGGCCTTAGGGGCCTTATAATTTCAGTACAACAACCAATATACATCTTGTCACTGCAAAGCATTGCAGAATAAGAGCACAGCAGACCTTATAGCCTATTACAGTTTAAAGTTTATGCATTTTCTTCACCCAGAGGCAATTCTAGGATTCGGCTCAGCCCCCAATGAGAATGTGCAAAGCACATGTAATTAATTAATTATTTACTGTTAAATTCACCAAAGCCAATACACCACCACAAGTGTGGCTGCGCTTAAACTAGTGGACTAACATTACTGACTCTCTGAATGCACAAAATAGGGGTCTAAATTGACTTTTCAATGTGTCTAATGAGGTGCCAACTAAAGATTGTAACAAGAAACAAGCTATAGGAAAGGCGCAATCACCATGGAGAAAACAAACTGAAACCTAAAATGAACAATAAGAGTGCAGGAAATAAGAAAATATCATAATAATTTAACCAGGAATATGGTTTTGGGTACACAATGTGGGAAGTATAGCTGCTGTTTCTGAAACACCTAACCTAGACTACTTACTGGTATCTTGTCTTGACTACCTGCTATCTCTCTCACCTGGTGCTTGCTCTCTCCACCTGTGGCCTCTCCATCTCTCTCAGTTCACCAGTGGACATTCCCTCTCTTTGTACAAACAATAAAAAAATCACTTTACTAGAAAACTAAAATAATGTGAAAGGGGACTCAGGACAGGATTAAACAAGCCTCTCAATATCCTTGGTAAGTGTCCTGACAGAGAGCATCCCTATAATACATGTAACATTTTATCATTACTGAATTGATACTAGCTTGTTTCAACATCTCTTGATGTATTCCAGTCTACTATAATACATGTAACATTGTATCATTACTGTAGTGATACTAGCTGTTTCAACATTTCTTGATGTATTCCAGTCTACTATAATACATGTAACATTGTATCATTACTGTAGTGATACTAGCTTGTTTCAACATCTCTTGATGTATTCCAGTCTACTATAATACATGTAACATTGTATCATTACTGTAGTGATACTAGCTTGTTTCAACATTTCTTGATGTATTCCAGTCTAATATAATACATGTAACATTGTATCATTACTGTAGTGATACTAGCTTGTTTCAACATTTCTTGATGTATTCCAGTCTAATATAATACATGTAATATTGTATCATTATTGTAATGTTACAAGCTTGTTTCAACATCTCTTGATGTATTCCAGTCTACTATAATACATGTAACACTGTATCATTACTGTAATGATACTAGCTTGTTTCAACATCTCTTGATGTATTCCAGTCTACTATAATACATGTAACATTGTATCATTACTGTAGTGATACTAGCTTGTTTCAACATTTCTTGATGTATTCCAGTCTAATATAATACATGTAACATTGTATCATTACTGTAATGATACTAGCTTGTTTCAACATCTCTTGATGTATTCCAGTCTACTATAATACATATAACATTGTATCATTACTGTAGTGATACTAGCTTGTTTCAACATTTCTTGATGTATTCCAGTCTACTATAATACATGTAACATTGTATCATTACTGTAGTGATACTAGCTTGTTTCAACATTTCTTGATGTATTCCAGTCTAATATAATACATGTAACATTGTATCATTACTGTAATGATACTTGCTTGTTTCAACATTTCTCTTGATGTATTCCAGTCTACTTTATTACATGTAAAATTGTATCATTACTGTAATGATACTAGCTTGTTTCAACATTTATTGATGTATTCCAGTCTATTATAATGCGTGCAACATTGTATCATTAATGTAATGACACTAGCTTGTTTCAACATTTATTGATGAATTCCAGTCTAAAATAATAATTGTAACCATGTAACATTATATATATAAACAATCTTTCCTGACACGTGTATGTAGTCTTTTGTTACAGTTCTCAAAGACAGACCTGTGATTGCCCCAAATCCTGTTCAAATCGGAAAGTAAGAAATAAAATGATTAAAATCATTTTACTATTGTTCTAATTTTTATTCATTTAGAATCCTCAAGGAAATGTGTCAATTCGAGTAAATAAACCAACGAACATAGGCAGTTGAATTTATCCAATTGTAAACCCCACCCACCGGTCTGCTTTATTCCGGATGAGTACTATATATATATATATATTTCTTTTTCCGATATTGACTGGTATGGTGCCCTACCCAGCGGGACGTTTGTAGGTGGGTCCACCATCCGTGCCATGATGGATGTGGACTGGCGCAGCGCTGTAATGGGAAAGAGCCTTAAGAAAGAGAGCTTCCATCCTGTAGGTCTTCACAGTAGCTCCTCCATCCCACTTTCACACTCATCTGTGCCAACTCCCTTTTTCCTGTGTCACATTAGGAAGAAGAGGCTAGGGAGACAGGCATGTAATGGGAGACAGAGAGGAAGTGCAGAGACAGTGGCTGACCCGCCATCACCACACGTGTTCCAGAGTCAGGAGCTTAGACCATGCACCAACTCTGGCACAGTAATCATCTTTTTACGAAGAAATTAAGGATTCAAATGGGTGCCCAAAGCTTTGCAAAAACGTTTTTAAAAGGTCTCATAGTTAAAAAGCATGCTGTGGATGATGTATTTAACCACCCAGCCACATCAAATATAAAGTTGGCCTTCTATACTGAGCTGCATTTTAAAACAGCAAATAATTCCAACCTGTGTGATGGGAGAAATCCGAGGATGGACCAGACCATAGAAATGGAATGTTTAGAAAGGCCATTCCAATTCAAATCAATGTAGAAGAATGGTCAGAGCGGCAGCCATTTTTATGTGTACCGTTCCATTGCAAAGACCTAGTGGCCTACTTCCGCATTAAACCGATTTGCGTGTTGTCACCGTGACTACTAACAACAATCGCCATTTTGTTGTGTATTAATCGAATGACCACGCCAAGCTGCTCAATGGCCTTTCTATAGATTCTATTTCTATGGACCAGACACATTGTTGCATCTAATTATGACTTAAAAGTGTCAGTGTGAAACCGAGGAATACAAATTGTAAAACATGCTGCTTATAAGCAACAATGTAAAGCATAAAGGAATACATTAGTGTCTCTAAGGCCTAAGTGCAAAGCCTTAAGTTTGGGAAATGCCCACACCATTACAGAGTCTTAGAAATTTAAAAAGCATAATGCAAAGAATAATATATTTATTTTAATTTAAACAGGTAGGTAAGTTTACTCAAGAACATGTTCTCATTTGCAGCAATAACCTGTGTAGGTCACATAAAATGCAATGTACAGTAAAAAAGCAAAGCCATTAAAAGCAATTAAAAAGCAAGAAGAAAGCAACACATTCGCATAAAACAAACACAGTCATAAAATGTTCTTCAATGACTGTTCCAAGGGTGAAAAGGCTTTAAAGACTGACATAATATCTACCAAAGGTGTTTCTAACTCAGTGGTTAAAATCCTGAATGCTGATGGTATATGTAAGCAATTAGGAATAAGGGGGTGTGATATATGGCCAATATATAATTGGATAAAGTATATGAATACCCCTTCTAATGCTGAGAAACACTGCCGGTTTTGCAGGTTTTCCTACCCACAAAGCATGTAGAGGTCTGTAATATTTCATAGGTACACTTCAACTGTAAGAGATGGAATCCAAAACAAAAATCCAGAAAATCACATACTATGATTTTTAAATAATTAATGTGCATTTTATTGCAAGACATAAGTATTTGATACATCAGAAAACCAGAACTCAATATTTGGTACAGAAACCTTTGTTTTGAATTACAGAGATCATATGTCTCCTGTAGTTCTTGACCAGGTTTGCACACACTGCAGCAGGGATTTTGGCCCACTCCTCCATACAGACCTTCTCCAGATCCTTCAGGTTTCGGGGCTGTCACTGGGCAATACGGACTTTCAGCTCTTTTGTCTCATCAGACCATATGAACTTCTCCCATTCCTCCTCTGGATCATCCAGATAGTCATTGGTAAACTTCAGTCGGGCCTGGACATGCGCTGGCTTAAGCAGGGGGACCTTGCGTGCACTGCAGGATTTAAATCCATGAAGGCGTAGTGTGTTACTTATGGTTTTTATTGAGACTGTGGTTCCAGCTCTCTTCAGGTCATTGACCAGGTCCTGCTGTGTAGTTCTGGGCTGATCACTCACCTTCCTCATG
>JACXGM010000832.1:18886-56854 GCA_016801145.1 Umbra pygmaea
ACAAGGTTCTGTTTTGGGACCGCTACTGTTCTCGCTATACATGTTGCCTCTTGGTGATGTCATCCGGAAACACAATGTCAACTTTCACAGCTATGCTGATGACACACAGCTGTACATTTCAGTAAAAAAGGGAGAATCCCCAAAACTGCACACCCTGGAAGCCTGTGTTTTGGATATAAAGAGTTGGATGACAGAAAATTACTTTCTTCTAAACTCTGAAAAAACAGAAATGCTTATTTTAGGTCCCAAGAACCAAAGAGACCTGCTGTCAAATCTGGCAATAAACATAGACGGTTGTACAGTCATATCGGAAAAAAACTGTAAAAGACCTTTGTGTTACTCTGTACCCAGATCTCTCTCTTGACGAACATGTAAAAAATATCTCAAGAGCAGCTTTTTTCCATCTCAGGAACATTGCAAAAATTCGAAATTGTCTGTCAAAGAATGATGCAGAAAAGTTAATCCATGCCTTTGTTACCTCAAGATTGGATTATTGTAATTCTCTCTTTTCTGGCTACCCAGACAAAACCCTAAAAAAACTTCAGTTAGTGCTTAACACAGCTGCCAGAATTCTGACTAGAACTGCAAAATCGGAACACATTACCCCAATCCTAGCCTCTCTACACTGGCTGCCCATTAAGGCTAGAGCTGATTTCAAAGTTTTACTATTAACATACAAAGCACTACATGGACCTTCCCCTACTTATCTGTCTGATTTGGTGCAACCATACATACCCACACGTACATTACGTTCACAAGACGCCAGCCTCCTCATTGTTCCTAGAAGTTGTAAACAAACAGCTGGTGGAAGGGCTTTCTCATATAGAGCCCCAATTCTGTGGAATGATCTGCCAACCCATGTGAGAGGTGCAGACTCAGTCTCGACATTTAAGTCTATGCTTTAAGACTCATCTCTTCAGGTAGTTCTATGGTATAGAGTAGTCTGGCCCAGGGGGCTAAAACAGAACGGTGGCACTGTTAATGAACCGCCCAGGCTGGCTTGCCTGGTAGGCTCCCCACTCTCTACTGGGATATCCTCACTCCAATGCTACCCCTGCGGTGGTAACGGTCTGCTGGTGACCCTTTGGAGGTGTGGTCTTGGCAATGTGGGTGGGTCGGAAGCATGCCTACTTGCTCCTGCCCGAGGCTTTCCTTGTGCAGGACCATGTCTCTTGTCCCCCACGTCTCAGCCCCAGATGTTATGCTGCAATAGTTTATGTGCCGGGGGACTAGGGTTTTTCTGCCCCCAGAGGCAGATTATATATTCATTTTGGGGTCAGAGCTGTGTCAAGGTACTAGACCCAAGGTATGCCCACTCTAATGTTCCTGATGTCCTGTTTATCCTAGGAGGACCCTAGGAATTTGCGACAGGACCATGTGGCCCGCTGCTGTGCTGGATCCCATGTCACTGCGGTTGATGATCCCGTTTCCACATGATGACGCTAGCTTTCATCTCCGGGCGGCTTCACGTTCTTCCTTCACAGGACCGCCGAGCTGTGTTGGTGCTAAAGACTATGGTCACATTCCACCCATCATATCTTCATTGCTGGACAATAATTGAACACTGATAAACAAAGTGACCTTATTACAATGGGCTGTGTACCCTCAGATCCCCCACCCGGTACAGCCAGAAGAGGCCTGCCCCCCACCTTGAGTCTAACCTCTCTCTAGGTTTCTTCCCAGGTCCCTCCTACTAGGGAGTTTTTCCTAGCCACTGTGCATCACTTGTGTTGCTTGATTAATTGATCTATTGATCATTGATGCCCCACGAGGTGAGATCTTGCATGAGCCCCAGACCGAGGGAGATTGATTGCCTATTGTCCTGTAGCCCATCCCAGCCTTGTGCAGATGTACAATTTTATCCCTGATGTCCTTACACAGCTCTCTGGTCTTGGCCATTGTGGACAGGTGTCTTTTATACAGGTAACAAGTTCAAACAGGTGCAGTTAATACAGGTAATGAGTGGAGAACAGGAGGGCTACTTAAAGAAAAACTAACAGGTCTGTGAGAGCTGGAATTCTTACTGGTTGGTAGGTTATCAAATACTTGTCATGCAATAAAATGCAAATTAATTATTTAAAAATCATACAATGTGATATTCTGGATTTTTGTTTTAGATTCCGTCTCTCACAGTTGAAGTGTATCTATGATGAAAATTACAGGTCTCTACATGCATTGTAAGTAGGAAAACCTGCAAAATCAGCAGTGTATCAAATACTTGTTCTCCCCACTGTATGTATGGGTTGCAATAGATGAGCCTGTGTAGATGAGAGGAGCAAAGTGTATGCGCGTTGTGCACATGCTACATTATGCCCAAGCATGCACCCTTTAAATAGCATCTGAATAACACACCACTGACTTTCAACTAGGTTTTTCCTGGTCTGTGGCGGAACTGTTTTCGGAAAATGCAAAATAGCACCGGAGAACGTTTGCGCCGAAACACACCTCTTCTTTTCGCTGAACCGCCCCCGGGAGCGCAAGTTAATTCCCTAATTTACTGATGTGCGTCTGTGGAGGAAAATGTCCCTGTGCCCCGGCTGCATAATAGGAATGATACTTGTGACGATGTAAAAAGTCAATTGCGCTGGGTGCAAGATAGGGCCCCAGGAGAGTGGTGGCTGTCTTTGCCGCAAAGGTGGGGCCAACTCCCTATTAATTGCTGTGGTTTTGGAATGGTATTTCAGACAAGCTCATACATACAGTTGTGGTCAAAAGTTCTGAGAATGGAACAAGTATTGGTCTCCACAAAATTTTCTGATTCAGTGTTCTTAGATCTTTTTGTCAGTAGTTACTATGGTGTACTGAAGTATAATTACAAGCATTCCATAAGTGTCAAAAGCTTTTTATTGACAATTACATTGTTTATGCAAAGAATCAATATTTGCAGTGTTGACTCTTCTTTTTCTAGACCTCTGCAATCTGCCCTGGCCTCCAGTCAATTAACTTCTGGGCCACATCCTGACTGATGGCAGCCCATTCTTGCATAATCAATGCTTGGAGTTTGTCAGAATATGTGAGTTTTTGTTTGTCCACCTGCCTATTAAGGATTGACCACAAGTTCTTAATGGGATTAAGTTCTGGGGAGATTCCTGGCCATGGACCCAAAATGTTGAGCCAGATGTTCTGTTCCTCAAGATCTTTTTAGATGGTTGAGAGAAGTTGCTCTCGAAGGATGTGTTGGTACTATTTTTTATTCCTGGCTGTGTTATTAGGCAAAATTGTGACTGAGCCCACTCCGTTGGCTGAGAAGCAACTCGACACATGAATGGTCTCAGGATACTTTACTGTTGGCATGACACAGGACTGATGGTAGTGCTCACCTTTTGTGTTTTCTAAATGGCCCAAACAACCAGAAAAAGGATTCATCAGAGAACATGATTTTACCTCAGTCCTCAGCAGTCTAATCTGTGTACCTTTTGTAGAATATCAGTCTGTCTCTGATGTTTTTCTTGGAGAGAAGTGGCTTTGTTGCTGCTCTTCTTGACACCAGGCCTTCCTCCAAAAGTCTTCACCTCACTGTGCGTGTAGATGCACTCACACCTGCCTGCTGCCATTCCTGAGAAAGCTTGGCATTGGCGGTGCCCCGATCCCGCAACTGAATCAACTTTAAGAGATGGTCCTGGCGCTTGCTGGACTTTCTTGCGCGCCCTGACACCTTCTTGACAACAATTGAACCTCTCTCCTTGAAGTTCTTGATGATCTGATAAATGGTTGATTTAGGTGCACTCTTACTAGCAGCAATATCTTTGCCTGTGAAGCCCTTTTTGTGCAAAGCAATGGTAACGGCACATGTTTCCTTGCTGTTAACGTTGGTTGACAGAGTAAGAACAATATTTTTAAGCACCACCCTCCTTTTAAAGCTTCCAGTATGTTATTCTAACTCAATCAGCATGGCAGACTGATCTCCAGCCTTGTCCTCATCAACACTCTCACCTGTGTTAACGAGACGATCACTGACATGATTGGAGGTAGTCCTTTTGTGGCAGGGCTGAATTGCATTGGAAATTCATTGTAATTCATCTGATCACTCTTCATGACATTCTGGAGTATATGCAATTTGCCATCATCGACACACATAGGCAGCAGACCTTTTGAAAATTAATATTTGTGGTATTCAAAACTTTTGACTACGACTGTACTTTTGGCTATATAGTGTATGTCACAAACCCCTGAAATGCATTGCTATTATAAGGCAGTAACAAGCCTAAATAAAGCAGTTACAAGTAATTTGATATCATACCCATGGTATACGGCCCCTTCTAAACTGGGTGGTTTGAATCCGAAATGCTGATTGGCGGAGAGCTGTGATATATGAGACCATATGCCTTGGGTATGATATGACATTACCTTTCATTGCTGTAATTGTGTTGCATCCAATATGCCAATACACTATGGATAAGTGACATATGGGTTGTAAATAACTCTTGTGGTATATTTGACATATTTCTCTCTTATCTTTTCGAGGTATATTAGTGTTTGACATGACAAAATCATTTGTGGAAACAAAACACTTTTATAAACAATCTCTTCTAACCTTCCCAACGTCCCTGTCCAGTAAAATATAAAACACGTTTCTTTGTATATAGTTTATTTTTCACAAATACCAAAATTTAAGATGATTCTCTGCTTTAAAGCCCTAAAACAACGTTCCTAAGCTACTGGTTTCCAAATTCAAAGACCCAAGGCCATCCCTCTTGATACCAATGACTGTTCATTAATTTCCCCAGGACTGGTATATAATGAGAAATCCCAGTGTTAAAACTCTGGAGGAGAATTATGTACCCAAGATGCAAATAGAGGACTTTGACTCTGACCTTGGGCTATTACAATGTAGGTTCCTGGTACTATTTTTGACATCAGGCTATATTCTCCAATGAACATGTGATTAAGTTTGTCTCCTTGTTACTCTGCAATTGAAATATAAAGCAGTTATACTGAACAAACTGTTCTATATCTGCAAAAGTAGCCTTTGTTTTTTACTCTATTTAAAGAAGATCAATCAAACAGATAATTTTTCTGCTCATACTTATAGTATGTTATAGGAGCATGTTCAGTTGTTTAGGTTACATTATGCCATTTTTAAGAAAGACTTTCACATAAATAGTAGGCCTACTACAGCAGGACTAGTATAATGAAGTAACATTGTATGCATGCCAATCACTTGGTGTCACTGGCTGCTGGAAACAAAACATCATATAACATAACAATGTTATTTTAGGTCAGTGAATCACTGTTGTTGGGTCTCCAATCTGACTTGATACAGTGGAAATATTAGATGTGTGCAGCTGTTGACGACGCAACACCCACTCCCCCTAAACCTTATATGCTGAAAGAATGTATCCACACGAGTGTCTGAAGTGTACTTAACCCAGGCAGGCAGTGGTCTGTGTGAATCAATGGCAGATCTAGAGATTCTTGAGATAACTATTGTCGCAAGAATCACAGCCCATACTTGACTGCAGGCTTAATTTTTACAATGACAATTGCGATATCAAAACTAAACATTATATTTGTTTATGTCTGTTTCCCCAGGGAGAAATGGTTGTAGTTCTTCCAAATCTATGACATTCCTATCGTACTTGTTAAAGTGTAAGATTAATTCTAATAATGGCTTCTCAATCATTGCATTGGCCCTTTAGATCCAGAGTCTATACTGAAGCCTTCACTGAGCCTATTTGGCCAGCAACAGCCGCTGTTCCAGGCAATGCCCCCTACACATCCCCTGGGACCCCCTCCACCGACCCTTGGACCCCCTCCACCAGTGTTAGTGCCCTCGGACCCCCTTCGCTTCCCCATCTCCAGCTCTCTGTCACCAAAACCCCCCACTCACCTCCAGCTGATCCAGGGCCCCCCGTGCCCTGTCCAACCCCCGACTGTCCAGCAGACCCTCCGCAGCACGCCCCAGGAGGAGGATGGTGAGATGGGGGCCACAGAACACGATGCTTCGTTGGAGGATCTGTGTAAGCCTCTGTACTGTAAACTGTGCAACGTCACACTCAACTCTGCCCAGCAGGCACAGGCCCACTACCAGGTGACTACCCTGACCTCACGCACCAGGCGCTTCTGTCTCTGTGAAGTGAGCTTTCGTTCAAGAAGGGCTTATATGGAAAATGTAAGCCCTACTTGCAGTCATATTATGGGGAGGACACTTACGTTCCATGGTATGACACTATGGTAATGACAGTGCAATAAATATTATTAGTGTACTGAGGTCTGACCAGAGCTGGGGAAACTGGACAGAATCCATATTGAGATAAATTACTTGAATGGATGCTAGAATGATTAGAAGAATGATACATTTAGTATAGCTAAGCTCCACCATTAACACATGTATTATTCTTAATAACCACTATTATTTTGATGGTTTAAGCTATTCAATGTCCTATCAATTTCAAACGTAATATAGGCTACTTATATTAGGGAACCGTATCACCTGCGATAAATGGTTGTCATGGCCAGCATCAGTCCTAATCTATTTAGCGGCGGAGCTCTGACTGCAGCTGTTGGATTTAATCATGCTTTGTTTCTTCTGCAGGGTAAAAACCACAGTAAGAAGCTGAGGAATTTCTATGCTGGAAGCCAGCAGCCACCTGCCATTATGATTCCAGAGGTAGTAGAGACAGTTTCCCAGGTACCCATCACGACACCAATGGAGAGTGTGAGTCCAAAACAGGTAAATACTGGCGTTGAACTATATTACGTATTGGAGCACTAAAAGATTCAGATTTTACATCACAGTGTAGATTACCAATAAAGTGGGCTAATAGGGATGTGGACATACTGGGTATACATATACCATATGAAAGATCAAGTTGTATTTAAGAAAATTATTTAACAAAACTAGCTAAAATAGATCAAATATTGCTACCTTGGAAAGGACAGCACCTATTTATTTGTGGTAAAATCACCTTAATCAACTCTCTCATTGTTCTCTCACAGTTTACCTATATGCTTATGTTTTGCCCACTCCCAATGACATGTTTTTTTAAATTATATGAACAAAAGATATTTAACTTTATGGTAAGCCAGACAAATGGTAATGGTAAGCCAGACAAAATAAAAAGAGCATACTTGTATAATGAATACAAACACGGAGGTCAAAGGTTATTGAATATTAAAGCATTGGATCGTTCATTAAAAGCATCAGTTATACAAAAGGTATACCTGAATCCTAACTGGTTCACTAGTAAGCTAATAAGCGTATTTCACCCAATGTTCAGTAAGGACCTATTTCCATTTCTACAAATTACAACTGATCATTTTCAGATATTGGAAAAGGAAATCAATCTAAGATGTCGTTATTTTTCAAACCAGCCATGAAAAGCTGGTTGCAATTTCAATTTAATCCACCTGAAA
Source organism: Umbra pygmaea (assembly GCA_016801145.1). Taxonomy (NCBI): domain Eukaryota; kingdom Metazoa; phylum Chordata; class Actinopteri; order Esociformes; family Umbridae; genus Umbra; species Umbra pygmaea. The sequence goes on from JACXGM010000832.1 coordinate 26,243, forward strand.
ATAGGGACCAAATTTTACAACAATTACTGTGGCTAAATTCTCATATACCAGTTGATAAAAAGCCTGTATACTTTGACAAAATGTTTGAAAAATGAATAATGTTTGTAAATGACATAATAAATGAAGCCGGGGGAGTGATGCCTTACATACAGTTAACAAAAACATACAGAGACGTATGCTCTCTTCAAAAATATAATCAACTAACCGCAGCAATACCATATACTTGGAAGAAGAAAATACAAGGGGGGAAAAGGTCTGATCTTGTCTTTCAACAATGTATTAAAGATCTCACATGGATGAAGTAAATACGGATAAACAAAGAAAGATACCAATTCCATCTAAGAACAAAAAAAATTGTTGCTGTTCCATATAAATTACAAAATAGCTGGGAAGAAATTTTTGATGTTCCGATCCCGTGGCATAACGCTTTTGGATTAATACGCAAAAACAACACCAGACTCAAAACTTAGAATAATTCAATTCAAATTATTATATAAAATGTTGTCAACAAATAGAAACCTATATAAGTGGGTATACAATCTTCCCAGCTCTGCAGATTTTGCTCTGAGGAAGCAGAGTCTATTGATCATCTTTTTTGGTACGGTCCATATGTAGCTGTTTTTTTTTGGTCAAAGGTACAGCGCCTTGCGAAAGAATTTAGCTCCCTTGAACTTTTCGACCTTTTGCCATATTTCAGGCTTCAAACATAAAGATATGAAACTGTAATTTTTTGTGAAGAATCAACAACAAGTGGGACACAATCATGAAGTGGAACGAAATTTATTGGATGTTTTAAACCTTTTTAACAAATAAAAAACTGAAAAATTGGGCGTGCAAAATTAATAACAAAATTAAGTTAATACTTTGTAGCGCCACCTTTTGCTGCGATTACAGCTGTAAGTTGCTTGGGGTATGTCTCTATCAGTTTTGCACATCGAGAGTCTGACATTTTTGCACATTCCTCATTGGAAAACAGCTCCAAGAGGTTGGATGGAGATCGTTTGTGAACAGCAGTTTTCAGTTCTTTCCACAGATTCTTGATTGGATTCAGGTCTGGACTTTGACTTGGCCATTCTAACACCTGGATATGTTTATTTGTGAACCATTCCATTGTAGATTTTGCTTTATGTTTTGGATCATTGTCTTGTTGGAAGACAAATCTCCTTCCCAGTCCCAGGTCTTTTGCAGACATCAGGTTTTCTTCCAGAATGGTCCTGTATTTGGCTCCATCCTTCTTCCCATCAATTTTAGCCATCTTCCCTGTCCCTGCTGAAGAAAAGCAGGCCCAAACCATGATGCTGCCACCACCATGTTTGCCAGTGGGGATGGTGTGTTCAGGGTGATGAGCTGTGTTGCTTTTACTCCAAACATAACAAATTTCGATTTTGGTTTCATCTGACCAGAGCACCTTCTTCCACATGTTTGGTGTGTCTCCCAGGTGGCTTGCGGCAAACTTTAAACAACACTTTTTATGGATATCTTTCTGAAATGGCTTTCTTCTTGCCACTCTTCCATAAAGGCCAGATTTGTGCAGTAGACGACTGATTGTTGTCCTATGGACAGACTCGCCCACCTCAGCTGTAGATCTCTGCAGTTCATCCAGAGTGATCATGGGCCTCTTGGCTGCATCTCTAATCAGTTTTCTCCTTGTATGAGCTGAAAGTTTAGAGGGGCAGCTGGGTCTTGGTAGATTTGCAGTGGTCTGATACTCCTTCCATTTTAATATTATCGCTTGCAGAGTGCTCCTTGGGATGTTTAAAGCTTGGGAAATCTTTCTGTATCCAAATCCGGCTTTGAACTTCTCCACAACAGTATCTCGGACCTGCCTGGTGTGTTCCTTGTTCTTCATGATGCTCTCTGTGCTTTCAATGGAACTCTGAGACTATCACAGAGCAGGTGCATTTATACAGAGACTTGATTACACACAGGTGGATTCTATTTATAATCATTAGTCATTTTGTTCAACATTGGATCATTCAGAGATCCTCACTGAACTTCTGGAGAGAAGTTCCTCACTGAACTTCTGAACTGAAAGTAAAGGGGCTGAACAATTTTGCTCGCCCAATTTGTCCGTTTTTTATTTGTTAAAAAAGTTTGAAATATCCAATAAATTTCGTTCCACTTCATGATTATGTCCCACTTGTTGTTTCTTCTTCACAACAAATTACAGTTTTATCACTTTATGTTTGAAGCCTGAAATGTGGCAAAAGGTTGAAATGTTCAAGGGGGCCGAATACTTTCGCAAGGCACTGTACATGGCAAATAGAAACCCAGTCTGGCTGTGGCTAAGAGATAGATGGACAATATTGATTTTAAATAAAGATTTGATCAAATAAAACTAAGATCTGTGAAAGTCACATAAGATTTACAAATATTGTAAAAATAACACATTGAATTATAAAAATGATGTGGTGAATGGAAAATAATGATTGAGGAAAATATAAAATGTATAAGCTAGAGCTAAATGTTAAAATGTCAAATGTAATTGGTCTCAACTATTGGTCAGGTAAAGGTTAGGATGGGGATAAAATATAGAACGCAATAATATAAAAAATGTGGGATTGGAAATTATGCACATTTTAGAACGAAGACAATACCAATGTCGAATACTGAAGCTGATCTTTCCCATAAAAAGATAAAATCAAAATACAAAAAAATAATGGCGTTTTAATGGCTCAATTTATGGTATTGTTCAGCAATCTATAACTTTGTAAAAGAAAGTCCAAGGCCTATGCATTTCTAGCATCTTCAGTAGTTGTATGACACATTTTCCATAAGCTGTCATAAGTACAGTAGTTCGAAATAGTTATTAGAAGGGCACATATTTGTCTTGTTCTGGTGCATAATGTCATGACGTTCCATCAAATATGTGTGCGATCACGGTACAGACTTGCAGGTTTTCAAGACAAGAGTGTGTGCAGAAATGACAAAATACACAAAACTTTGTAGAGCTAACATTGCGTCACGTATTATACACCTGGAGGAGTTGTGACTCTAGGTAGGATAGTGTATTTAGAACGGCTAAAATTATAAACTCAGCGCTGCATTGTTTCTAATATGCTAAAGCATCAACAAGCTGTTCGTTCTTACTTGTATGCATACATTTTTATTCATGCTAATGATGTTATGAAACTTTGTTATGTAGAGATTTTCCGATAATGTTGTTTTTAATTCATTGCCACAGTGACTGTTGGCTGTAGCTCTAGGTTTGAAGGCACTCTGCTTGATTACAGGAAAAAAATGAATTTTTGGCAGAGACCTCTACAAATTCCCTTTAGTTATGTTTAATGGCAGCGATCCACAATTTGCTTTGGGAAATTGTATCTACGCGATAAAGGCGTAGGAGCATGAATAAGGCTGAAACAAACTTAAATGCAAATACTCTGCAACATCACTTTTCTGTTGTCCAGTCTCATGTCATTGTAGCATACACCCTCTAATAGATTGCTAACTAGCATGAGCTAGCATGCTTGTTATTACCAGAATTGTAAAAACTTTAAAGCTTTTTATTGAATCCAAAGCAGGGATCTTCATATGATCATGAGTACTCAGGCAGATGAAGGCTGCTTAGCCAGGCTCAGACAAGGCATTGAACATTTAAATTAATTCTGTTTTTACAACCATCAGTGTTTAACAATAGGACCATCAGACTTTTCCACTCTAGCTAGCTGGCTAGATAGCCAATCAGAGCAACATTTATCAATAGATATCCAAATATCCAATATCTATTTTTTTTATCTGGTTTTAGATTAATACTTTCTGCTGCATATGCAGTATATACATTTTTAAACATTTACATCACAACTATAATGGCAACACTGTAATTTGAAATACTTTCCTGATATTTGATTTAGATATGTACAACGGTCTTGAATCAAATGTATTTGTTTAATGATCCATCGCATGACCACCTTAAAACAATGCTACTGTAGAGTGCATCCGGAAAGTATTCACAGCAGCTCAATACTTTGTTGAAGCACCTTTGGCAGCAATTACAGACTCAAGTCTTTTTAAGTATGATGCTACAAGCTTGGCATTGGCACACCTATTTTGGGGCAGTTTCTCCCATTCTTCTTTGCAAGACCTCTCAAGCTCCATCAGATTGGATGGGGAGCATTGGTGCACAGCCATTTTCAGATTTCCTAAGAGATGTTCAATCGGGATCAAGTCTGGGCTCTGGCTGGGCCACTCAATGACATTCACAGAGGTGTCCTGTAGCCATTCCTTTGTTATCTTGGCTGTTTGCTTAGGGTCATTGTCCTATTGGAAGATGATCCTTCGCCCCAGTCTGAGGTCCAGAGTGCTCTGGAGCAGGTTTTCAGCAGGGATGTCTCTGTACATTGCTGCATTCATCTTCCCTCAATCTTGACTAGTCTCCTATTTCCTGCTGCTGAAAAACATTCCCACAGCATGATGCTGCCACCACCATGCTTCACTGTAGGTATGGTATTGGCCAGGTGATGAGTGGTGTCTGTATTCATCCAGACATGACACTTGCCATTCAGGCCATAGAGTTCAATCTTTGTTTCATAAGACCAGAAAATGTTGTTTCTCTTGTTCTGAGACTCCTTTAGGTGCCTTTTGGCAAACTCCAGGAAGGCTCTCATGTGTCTTTTACTGAGGAGCAGCTTCTGTCTGGCCACTCTACAATACAGGCCTGATTGGTGGAGTGCTGCAGAGATGTTTGTTCTTCTGGAAGTATCTCCTCTCTCCACTCAGAAACACTGGAGCTCTGTCAGTGACCATTGGGTTCTTTTTCACCTCCCTGACTAAGGCCCTTCTCCCCCGATCACTCTGAAATGCACTGTTAACTGTGGGACCTTATAGACACAGGTGTGTCCTTTCCAAATCATGTTCAATCAACTGAATTTACCACAGTAAATTTACCATAGACTCCAGTCAGGTTGTGGAAACATCTCAAGGATGATCAGTCGAAACAGGATGCACCTGAGCTCAATATTGAGTGTCATGGCAAAGGCTGTGAATACTTATGTACAGTACATGTGTTTTTAATTTTTAATGAATTTGCTAAGATTTCAAACACACTTCTTTCAAATTGTCATTATGGGGTATTTTTTGTATTACTTTGAGGGAATTAATACATTTAATCCATTTTTAAAATATAGTGGGGCAAAAAAGTATTTAGTCATCCACAAATTGTGCAAGTTCTCACACTTAAAAAGATGAGAGAGGACTGTAATTTGCATCATAGGTACACTTCAACTATGAAAGACAAAATTAGAAAGAAAAATCCAGAAAATCACATTTTTGGATTTTGAATGAATTTATTGGTAAATTATGGTGGAAAATAAGTATTTGGTCAATAACAAAAGTTCATCTCAATACTTTGTTATTCACTCACCTAAAGGATTATTAGGAACACCATACTAATACTGCGTTTGACCCCCTTTCGCCTTCAGAACTGCCTTAATTCTACATGGCATTGATTCAACAAGGTGCTGAAAGCAGTCTTTAGAAATGTTGGCCCATATTGATAGAATAGCATTTTGCAGTTGATGGAGATTTGTGGAATGCACATCCAGGGCACGAAGCTCCCATTCCACCACATCCCAAAGATGCTCTATTGGGTTGAGATCTGGTGAATGTGGGGGCCATTTTAGTACAGTGAACTCATTGTCATGTTCAAGAAAACAATTTAAAATGATTCGAGCTTTGTGACATGGTGCATTATCCTGCTGGAAGTAGCCATCAGAGGATGGGTACATGGTGGCCATAAAGGGATGGACATGGTCAGAAACAATGCGCAGGTAGGCCGTGGCATTTAAACAATTCCCAATTGGCACTAAGGGGCCTAAAGTGTGCCAAGAAAACATCCCCCAAACCATTACACCACCACCATCAGCCTGCTCAGTGGTAACAAGGCATGATGGATCCATGTTCTCATTCTGTTTACGCCAAATTCTGACTCTACCATCTGAATGTCTCAACAGAAATCGAGAATCATCAGACCAGGCAACATTTTTCCAGGCTTCAACTGTCAAATTTTCGTGTGCTCTTGCAAATTGTAGCCTCTTTTTCTTATTTGTAGTGGAGATGAGTGGTACCTGGTGGGGTCTTCTGCTGTTGTAGCCCATCCGCCTCAAGGTTGTGCATGTTGTTGCTTCACAAATGCTTTGCTGCATACCTTGGTTGTAACAAGTCATTATTTAAGTCAAAGTTGCCCCTCTATCAGCTTGAAGTAGTCGGCCCATTCTCCTCTGACCTCTAGCATCAACAAGGGATTTTCGCCCACAGGACGGCCGCATACTGGATGTTTTTCCTTTTTCACACCATTCTTTGTAAACCCTAGAAATGGTTGTGTGTGAAAATCCCAGTAACAGAGCAGATTGTGAAATACTCAGACTGGCCCGTCTGGCACCAACAACCATGCCAAGCTCGAAATTGCTTAAATCACCTTTCTTTCCCATTCCGACATTCAGTTTGGAGTTCAGGAGATTGTCTTGACCAGGACCACACCCCTAAATGCATTGAAGCAACTGCCATATGATTGGTTGAGTAGATCATTGCATTAAGGAGAAATTGGACTGGTGTTTCTAATAATCCTTTAGGTGAGTGTATACGCTTTGTTGGTAATGACAGAGGTCAAATGTTTTCTGTAAGTCTTCACAAGGTTTTCATACACTGTTGCTGATATTTTGGCCCATTCCTCCATGCAGATCTCCTGTAGAGCAGTGATGTTTTGGGGCTGTCGCTGGGGAACACAGACTTTCAACTCCCTCCATAGACTTTGTATGGTGTTGAGATCTGGTGACTGGCTAGGCCCCTCCAGGACCTTGAAATGCTTCTTACGAAGCCACTCCGTTGCCCGGGTGGTGTGTTTGGGATCATTGTCATGCTGAAAGACCCAGCCACGTTTCGTCTTCAATGCCCTTGCTGATAGAAGGAAGTTTTCACTCACAATCTCACGATACATGCCTCCTCGACGAGTTGAGTTTTTACCCAAAAGTTCCATTTTGGTTTCATCTGACCATATGACATTCTCTCTATCCTCTTTTGGATCATCCAAATGCTCTCTAGCAAATCTCAGACGGGCCTGGACATGTACTGGCTTAAGCAGGGGGACACGTCTGGCACTGCAGGATTTGAGTCTCTGGCGGAGTAGTGTGTAACTGATGGTAGTCTTTGTTACTTTGGTCCCAGCTCTCTGCAGGTCATTCACTAGGTCCCCTCGTATGGTTCTCGGATTTTTGCTTACCGTTCTTGTGATCATTTTGACCCCACAGGGTGAGATCTTGCATGGAGCCCCGGATCGATGGAGATTATGAACGGTCTTGTATGTCTTCCATTTTCTTATAATTGCTCCCACAGTTGATTTCTTCACACCAAGCTGCTTACCTATTGCAGATTCAGTCTTCCCAGCCTGGTGCAGGTCTACAATTTTGTTTCTGGTGTCCTTTGACAGCTCTTTGGTCTTGGCCATAGTGGAGTATGGAGTGTGACTGTTTGAGGTTGTGGACAGGTGTATTTTATACTGATAACAAGGTCAAACAGGTGCCATTAATACAGGTAATGAATGGAGGACAGAGGAGCCTCTTAAAAAAGAAGTTACAAGTCTGTGAGAGACAGATATCCTGCTTGTTTTTAGGTGACCATATACTTATTTTTCACCATAATTTTCCAATAAATTCATTAAAAACCCTACAATGTGATTTTCTGGATTTTCTTTCTCATTTTGTCTCTCATGGTTGAAGTGTACCTATGATGAAAATGACAGGCCTCAAGTGGGAGAGCTTGCACAATTGGTGGCTGACTAAATATGTTTTGCCCCACTGTAAGCTTGTAATATAACAAAATGTGGAAAAAGTGAAGCACTATAAAGAACAAAAGATGATTTAGATTGCGCTAAAGTTTAAAGATGATACAGAAAAATCTGACTGTAATGTAAGGAAAGTGATCATAAGAAGACATTAATGATCACATAGTTGTTTTGCTGCTTTGTAAACCATACTGATAACAGAAATCACCTGAATTACCCTGATCAAAAGTTTACATACCCTTGAATGCAGCCGCGGTCCGTGGATCTTAATTAATTGGGGATGCCAGGCTCGCATTACGCTCGGGACCGGAGTGAATGGAACGGTGGGTAGCAAATCAATCAAACCTATTGTGTGATAGCGTTCCGTTTCCCCCGGTCCGGACGGTAATGCGAGCCCGCGGCTGCTTGAATGTTTGACCTTGTTACAGACACACAAGGTGACACACACAGGTTAAAATGGCAGTAATTAAGTAAAGGTTAATTTCCCACACCTGTGGCATTTTAAATTGCAATTAGTGTCTGTGTATAAATAGTCAATGAGTTTCTTATCTCTCACGTGGATGCACTGAGCAGGGTGCATCCTGAGCCATAGGGAGCAGAAAAGAACTGTCAAATAACCTGTGTAATAAGGTACTGGCACTGCATAAAGTTAGAAAATGATATAAAAACATATCCAAAGCATTGGGTCCCCTGAATATTGGGGTTTAGCCTTCTTTATGTTTGTTCCTCTTAGTATGTTGTTAGAGGTTATTTGGTGTTGCGCCACTCTAGTTTTCTCTATGTCTACCTTTACGCACATAGGTGCTTTCAGTTATGCCTTTTTAGACAGCCCTGTGTATGTATGTAAGCATTGTTGTGTTTGTTACTCACTGTTGTGTATTATTGCCTGTTACTGCTACGTTTTCCTGGAATCTCTAAGTTATATACAAATCTGCTTGCATCCTCTGTTGTGTTTATTTGCTGCCTAAAGATTTTTTTTTAGAGCAATGTTTATATTGCATGACCTGCTTTGATGTTTTGCCATGATGTACTTGCCCCAATTGTCTGCCACATGTTTTTATGTCTTACTCCCTCTTTTGCTTAGGCCTGCTGTAAATATAAATGTAACGTAATTTATTTTTATACTTGTATGCCTACTGACAACTGGCCGGGGTCTACAGCTGGAAATGAGCCGTAGAGGCTAAAGCTTCTCCTTTTATTGCACAATTAATTAAAGGGGACTGTCCATGACATTATTAACTAATAAACTAAACCATCCAGTGGTTACAGCAGACAATTTTAAAGGTTCTGGAGTGGCCATCACAGTCTCCTGACCTTAGTATCATCAAGCCACTCTGGGGAGATCTCAAATGTGCAGTTCATGCAAGACGACCAAAGACTTTACATGACCTGGAGGCATTTTGCCAAGATGAATGGGCAGCAATTTCACCTGCAAGAATTCAGGGCCTCATAGACAACTATCACAAGTGACTGCACGCTGCCATTGATGCTAAAGGGGGAAATACATTGTATTGAGAATTGAGGGTATGCAGACTTTTGAACAGGGTTAATTTGTATATGTTCTTTGTTGCCATGTTTTGTTTTATGATTGTGCCATTTTGTTATGACCTACAGTTGAATATGATTCCGATGAGAAAAATAAAATAATGTTTTGCCTGCTCACTCACATTTTCTTTAGAAAATGGTACATCTATTAACAATTCTCCAGGGGTATGCAAACCTTTGAGCACAACTGTATTTGGGGGTCGGGGTACATTGGTCAATAGGATTTTTAGGTTTGTGTTACTTATTGAGGGGTCGGGGTACATTGGTTGATAGGATTTTTAGGTTTGTGTTACTTATTGAGGGGTCGGGGTACATTGGTTGATAGGATTTTTTACTCTTTTTTTGGAGGTTCACATTAATCTGTCTGTAATATTGGGGGGGTCATGACCTCCCCCTCAAGCCTACGCACTTGATAACCGTTTATGTCATATATGCTACAGAAACATCGGGGATTCATTACCATGTCATAGGCCTTGAACTAGTGTGAACAGACACCCAATCATAAAGCCTCAAATCAAGTCACATTCATTCCAGGTGTTATAAACAGCAATAAATGTACAAATAAATCGTTTAGATGATCAGTATCATGTGCATTAATGTATTCACAACGTGACAAAAGGCAGTGTGGTTCTATAAGGTCTTCTTCTGACATTGACACTAGCAGTGAAGGTGTACAGAGGTTGTAGTCAGGGGCGTCGGACTGGGGGTAAAACCAGTACTGATTACCAGGGCCCAAGGGGAGAGAGGGCCCTTGAGAACTTTAATATATTTTATATATATAACATGGGGGCCCATCAGGACTGCTTATGCATAAGGCCCAGGATCTTGTGCTTCACCCCTGGTTGTAGTAAGACACTGACTATAGGTGGGAGTGCTTGAAAGGGAGAGGTTCAGCTGAAAGGAGCAGCCACATACTCTGCAGCTGGAGACTGGGTGCAAAGCAGCCTGTTCTGGTAATTAACTGGGTAATTGACAACAGCTGATTGGTGTCTCTGATTATCAGAATGATAGTGGCAGGCAGAAGAAGCAGAATTTTGCACACTGATTATCTTTTACACTTTCACACAATTGTCAATCAGTTGGTGGCCCATTAAATGTTTTTCATCTCGGGGACAAGAGCCTATGTTCACGTCCGGTTGCTGGGAAACATGGTGACGAATCAGAGATAAGTTCAAAAGGACAGGGAGGTGAGAGAGCTCAACAAACAGCTTGGCACTCGAAGGATGAGATCGTCACAGTAACAACTGTTACTTTTCGGGAAACCACAACCAAATTTACCACTCAACGGTTCTTAAAAAAACATGGGAAAATTAGCGTAAAATGGGGGGAAAGTTTAATGTGGCATATAATATATTTGACACAAGTATACATTCAACCTCTTTTAATAAGTAGCTTTGGAACTAGCAGTATTGAAAGAGGCTGGCAAAAGAGCCCTAATTAATAAGACCCTCTGCTTTTTGTTTCTGCCTAGCCGGTGTCTTTAAAGGGTGCCAGCAGGGTGATCTTAGCCACTGAGAACGACTACTGCAAGCTATGTGACGCTTCGTTCAGCTCCCCTGCAGTGGCCCAGGCACACTACCAGGGCAAGAACCATGCCAAGAGACTGCGACTGGCCGAGGCCCAGCAGAGCAGCATCCTCATGTAAGCCTGTGATGTTACCACTACCCCCACCGGGAAGAGAAACAACACATGCCTCACGCACATGGCTTTATGAAATGTTTGAATGCATGTAGTAAACATATTACTTTATTTTGTTTCCACCATGGTACCTTATTGATTTTATAAACAGCATTTGGATGACTTTAAGCACTTAATTTCAGTAACATGATTGGTCATTTTGTATTTAGAGAGTCCACTGAATGCATCCAGAGACGTCAGAGGAAAGAACTGAATGAGTATAAGTTGGTGAAGAACCGCAGGATCCCACAGTTGCCTCCTGCTATTCCAGGTACATTTCATTGAACACACAGCAGTAATCACATGTGAATCAACACCAAATTACTTTACTTTACAGAAAACAGTTGTGGACAAAGATATTTGTACCCTTGCATTTTATTCAAATGATGCACTATTTAAGTGTTGACATATAAATATATTTTCATCCATACATGAACGTCTTTGGTTTGCAGTAGAAAAAGCTATGAAAAGAACTGAATTATTGGTTATTCCATAAAGGCATTCTAAAATGTTCTGGACAATATTATTGAAACCGTTTTAAAGTTAAATTAAATAATTGTCATGTAGTAACACTTAAAGCAGACCATTATGTTTTAATTAGTATCACATCGATATAGGTAGTAGGCAGTGTGCAGGTGCCTAATCCTGTGGAATCAAATCAAACTTTTATTTATATAGCACATTTTATACAACACATATTACAATATGCTTCAACAAACAAAAAACTGTTGATAAATACATTATAGATTGCAGTTCCAGACAATGGAAACGGGTTAATGTATAAAAATGCTATTACAACAAGTTAATTTAATCAATAGAAAGCCAGGCTAAGAAGATGTGTTTTAAGACCTTTTAAAAAAAATGTCAATAGTACCTGAGTCCCTTAGTTAATCTGGTAAGCTGTTCCAAAGGACAGGTCCATAGTGGCTAAAAGAGGCTTCACCAAACGTTTTGGTTCTGACCCTGGGCACAACCAAAAGACCAGTACCAGATGATCTGAGGGATCTGCTGGGCACATATCTAAAAACCCTGTCAGACAAGTATTTAGGTGCAAGACCATTTTGTACTTTAAAAATCAAAAAGGCAATTTTGTAATCAATTCTAAAATCTTCTTTGTATTTGCGAGAACATTTGCAGCTGCATTTTTAACTAATTGCAATTTGCAAATACTCTTTTTATGAAGGCCAGACACTAAAGAGTTACAATAGTGGTGTCTGCTGGTAATAAACGTGTGAATTAGTTTTAATGATATCAAGGGTTTTAATGATAAATATAATAATAAGTAGGTTCATAAATAAATGGAATACAATAAAGCAAAAATTAACACTGTTGGAAAAAGTGAATAGAAAGATGCACTGTCACAATGCAGTGTGCATAGTGCATTGTGCCTCTCGGCTGCTAGGCAATACATGTTGTGCTCTGTGCGTGATGACGCAGGATGTCGCGGGATCGCGGTAGCAGGTGAGAGTAGCAGCCAAGTGTTATTTAAATATTCTTCTGGTGTACTTACAAGCTTTTCAATGCCTTGTTTTATGAGTACAGAAACTATTTGTCCTACTGTAAAAGTTTGGTAACATTCCTGGCATTATTAGTGGGGTTATTTACAAGATACACCCTTGGTTCCGTTAGCGCCTGCACTAAGTCATTCGGCTGATAGCTCTAACTCGACCAATGATATAACAAGGGAAAAAATATTATAGGAGGTGGTTTGGCTCGAGGTCAAGGTGCAAAGCACCCTAGGGTTATATTACTTCGAACCATCACTTTAAACAGAGACACTAATGACTAAACAGAAGCAGTTGAGTACAGTTGTCTATGGATAAATGTGATCTATTGGTTAATGACAGTCATGTGAATTAAAAGTCTTAGAAACAGAAACCAGACAAAAACAAAATGGAGTCAGTGGCCTGAAAGCACCAACTCACTAGCAATGTTCCTGACTATATTAATATAAAACAATAAACTCAGAAACAAACTAAACAATCAAGCTGATGGCATAACCACCACAAGAAATAAAACACTGAACACTCGAAATGGTAGGAACTATGAGATATACAATGTAGCACTTGAGACAGGAGACATGAAACAAAAAAAACACGTAACAGCATACAATGAGCAACAGTGAATGAGAGGAACAGAGGGAGTTCAATGTGTTAATAAGCCTAAGGAACCAGATGTGCATAATGCAAACAAGACCAATGGAGAAGGACCGGATTGGATTCAAAATGGGGGAATGTGAAACCAGGTGTCTTCAATCATATAATCATTAATTTAAACATCTTAAATTAAGAAAAGTACTCACTGTGCTGTTATGTGTATGACATTTAACATGGAAAAGAGAAGGAAAGCCAAAGAGTTGTCTGATGTTAGATACAAGGTAAAAGCCAAGCATGGTCAACTTGAAGGCTACAAGACCATCTCTAAAGTGTTTGATGTTCCTGTAAACTCTGTTGACAACATTATTCAATTTAAGTGTAAGGCCCATGAGACTGTAGCCAACATCCCTGGATGTGGCTGCAAGAGGAAAATTGACCCAAAAGGAAAACTTCAAACAGGGACAAGCCAATATTCATGGACAAGTTGCAACTGTTTCTAGTTGCACCATCCATCTCTGTCTGACTGAAAATGGGCTCCATGGTAGAAAACCCAGGTTAAAATTTACCTTAAAAAAACAGCAAACATGTTTACAAAATTAGTGCATGCTTTTTCAATGATTTTTTAAATTTCATTTTACTAAATAAGCTTAGAATAAATAAAAAAATTGCATGCTATTGCAAATATGTTTTTAAATTTAATTTGGATTCATTCTAATCTTTTTTATTCAACTGAGACCTTTTGCTTAAGATTCATGCACATTGTTTGAGTATCTCACCAAGCCAGCAACAATCCAAGGGGTCTTACTTTCAGAGGATTGTGGGTAATTCAATATTTGTAGAATTATTAAACATTTTACACATGTTGAAAAGATGTTTGACAAAAGAAAATTACAGCATTCGGAGTGTTGTCATTATGCATGAAGACTGATGATACAGTCGTATGCAAAAGTGTAGGCACCCCTCACAATTTTCATGATTTTAATTTATAAATAATTGGGTGTTTGGATTAGCAATTTCATTTTGATCTATCAAATATATTCATATTTCAGTAGTGAAATTAGGTTTATTGGATGAACAGAAAATGTGCAATTATGCATCAAAACGAAATTAGACAGGTGCAAAAATTTGGGCAACAAAAATAAATATCAAATCAATATTTAGTTGAGCCTCCTTTAGCAGAAATAACAGCCTCTAGACGCTTCCTATAGTAATGAGTGTCTGGATTCTGGATGAAGGTATTTTGGACCATTTCTCCTTACAAAACATCTCCAGTTTAGTTAGGTTTGATGGTTGCTGAGCATGGACAGCTCGCTTCAAATCACCCCACAGATTTTCAATGATATTCAGGTCTGGGGACTGGGATGGCCATTTGAGAACATTGTACTTGTTCCTCTGCATAAATGTCAGAGTAGATTATGAGCAGTGTTTTGGGTCGTTGCCTTTTTGAAATATCCAGCCTCTGTGTAACTTCAACTTTGTGACTGATTCCTCTATTATTCTCAAGTATCTGCTGATATTGAGTGGAATCCATGCGACCCTCAACAAGATTCCCAGTACTGGCACTGGCCACACAGCCCCACAGCATGATGGAACCTCCACCAAATTTGACTGTGGGTAGAGAGTGTTTGTCTTGGAACGCTGTGTTCTTTTGCCGCCATGCATAACGCCCCTTGTTATGATGAAATAACTAAATTTGTGTTTCATCAGTCCACATCACCTTCTTCCAAAATGAAGCTGGCTTATCCAAATGTGCATTTGCATACCTCAAGCAACTCTGTTTGTGGCGTGTGTGCAGAAAAGGCTTCTTCCACATCACTCTCTCGTACAGCTTCTCGTTGTGCAAAATGCGCTGAATTGTTGAACGACGCACAGTGACACCATCTGCAGCAAGATGATGTTATAAGTCTTTGGAAGTGGTCTGTGGGCTGTTTTTGACTGTTCCCAGCATCCTTCACCTTTGCCGTTCTGATATTTTACTTGGCCTGCCACTTATGGCCTTAACAAGAACCGTGCCTGTGGTCTTCCACTTCCTCACTATGTTCCTCTGAGTGGACACTGCACAACAAGGGTGCCCAATTGTATGCACCTCTCTCATTTCATTTTGATGCATATTGCACATTTTCTGTTAATCCAATGAACCTCATTTCACTACCCAAATATTACTGTGTCCTTCAGCTATTTGATAGATCAAAATGAAATTTCTGACCCAAACACCCATTTTTTTTTATGAAAATCATATCAATTGTCAGGGGTGCCTAAACCTTTGCATACGACTGTAAATGGACAGCAAAAGGGGATTTGAACGCAAGCTCTGCCAACTGTCTGTGCCCATGCTCTCTGTCTCCCACTACTTACCTGTCTCCCTATGCTTCCTACAGTCCTGTCAATAAAAATACCTCAAACATAATGTTTATACAGTATCTACACACTACTTACCTGTCTCTCTATGCTTCCTACAGTCCTGTCAATAAAAATACCTCAAACATAATGTTTATACAGTATCTACACACTTCTAGTGTGTAGAAGTAAAATGCATGTGGACAAGCCACAGTCCTTCTGGGAGAATGTCCTCTGGGCAGAAAAAAAAAGCTAGAGCTTTGTTTACATGAATACAAGTGAAGCTTTAAAAGGACAGGGCACCATCACTACAGTGAAACAGTGATGTTTTGGAGTTGTGTTTTTGCCTCTGGCAGCCTTAATCTGTGCACAGCACTATGAAATCAGATGACTATCAAGGCATTTTGAAACAAACATGCAGCCCAGCGTCAGAAAGCTGTCTCAGTACCAGCAGGTCATGGGTCCTCTGGTGGGATAATGACCTAAAACATACCTTGAAAAGCACCCAAGAATTGATTAGAAGAACATTTTGGACTGTTCCAAAGTTGCCTTCTTGGAGTCGTGATCTAAATCCCATTAAGCATCTGTATAAAAAGCTGAAACTCACAGTTGGTAAAAGGCAACCATCAAACCCGAGAAAACTGAAGCCGTTTGCTTAAGAAGAGTGAACCAACCTACCAGTGTAGATGTGTAGGAATCTCATTCAGAGGTACAGACAGGGCTTGATTATAGTTATTGTCTCCAAAGGCTGTGTAATAAAATGAGTTATTTACTGTAGTTTACCGTTATTTTACCTGGCAAGTTGACAGAGAACTTATTCTCGTTTACAGCAATGGCATGGGGAGAAGTGGGATGAGGGAAAGGGATGAATGAGCCAATTAAAAGCTGGGGATGATTAGGTTGCCATGATGGTATGAGGGACATATTTAAAATTTGTCCAGGACACCGGGGTTAAAACCCCTACTCTTATGAATAGTGCCATGGAAACTTTAGTGACAACAGTGTCAGGACACCAGTTAAAAAGTCCCATCCGAAAGACGGCACTTTTTGCAGGGCAGTTATCACCATCACTGCCCTGGGGCATTTTGAGTGCTCTTTAGACCACAGCATTTGATCTCCCATCGAAGGACCAACCAGACCTGACCATGCTTAGCTGCTTAGCTTTAAAAGCAACCCAGCAGTTGTTTTGCTATTTAGCAATATGTTATGTCAAATCATAAGCAAATTTTCTGTTCTCTTTATGTGAAATAAAGAATGATGGATACCAAATTCCTTTGTCAATTTTTAATTACTTCAGAGAACATTTATGTGTCAGGGTACCAATACTTTTGGCCACATCTGTATGTAAGAAGTAAAACGTGTTATTTCACTATTTTGCAAATATAAACGTTAACATCATGTCAAATACATTCTCTCAGACCACTGCACATGTTGACCCTACCCGCTCTCTCTTTGCTTATGCCCTAACTGACCTCACCTAACCCTCAACGCATCTTGCACACACTCACCCTCACAGCTGTCTTTGTACATTATGCACACTACCATTCCCAAAGCTCATTGTTACCTACTCTATATTGTAATTTTGCTGCCACTTTTGTATTCCATTTAATCTACCTCTCTTGCTCAGATCATATTTTGCACTGATTGTATAATATACTACCATGCCACTTTACAAACCAAATCAATCAATCTACCTCTCCAATTCATATATTATTCCTACACTACCTGTACACTGCATTCCAAATTATTATGTAAATTGTATTTAAGTGTCATAAACATTAAATATTTTGTTTTCCAATCAAACTCATGGATGGTATTGTGTCTCCGGGCTCTTTGGATCACTGAAATCAATCTCAGACACCTGAGATAATTAGATATTAGAGATTTGTGGCTGATTCAGAGCACAGAGGGGTTTGTGCAGATAAAGGGATAATGAGGAAGGTTACTGCCAGACAAATTCATCGGATTAAGAGAGCAGCTGCTAAAATGCCA
The DNA here is from genome assembly GCA_016801145.1 of Umbra pygmaea. NCBI lineage: Eukaryota > Metazoa > Chordata > Actinopteri > Esociformes > Umbridae > Umbra > Umbra pygmaea. The sequence continues at coordinate 43,667 of JACXGM010000832.1, forward strand.
TTACAAAGCAGCAAACAGGTATTTTAAGCTGCTGGTGCCTCTGGAGTCCCGCAAACCTCAAGGTGTAGGATTCTCCAGAGGCTTGCAGTTGTAAACCTACTATTCGCCCACCCCTATCCAATGCTCACAAGCAGAAACGGTTGCACTGGGCCCAAAAATACATGAAGACTTTTTTTCAAACAGTCTTGTTTACTGATGAGTGCTGTGCAACTCTGGAAGGTCCAGATGGATGGAGTAGTGGATGGTTGGTGGATGGCCACCATGTCCCAATAAGGCTGCAACGTTATCAAGGAGGTGGCGGAGTCATGTTTTGGGCCGGAATCATGGGGAGAGAGCTGGTAGGCCCCTTTATGGTCCCTGAAGTTGTGAAAATGGCCTCTGCAAATTATATTGAGTTTCTGACTGACCACTTTCTTTAATGGTACAAAAAGAAAAACCATGCCTTTTGTAGCTAAATCATCTTCATGCATGACAATGCACCATCTCATGCTGCAAAGAATACCTATGTGTCATTGGCTGCTATGGGCATAAAAACAGAGAAACTCATGGTGTGGCTTATATGTTAACATGTAACTTGCCCTGTTAAGATGTGTTTGAAATAGCTTTTGGTTTCAGTAAATATGACCTTCTAATGCTGCAAATTCAACAAATGACCATTTTAAGTTCTTTACAACCTAAAAAATGTTTTCATACATAAGAATTTGGAACAGTGCATTTTGAATTGAAAATCGACTTATACCCTAACGGTTTGTGACTTGAAAATTATAGTCATTTGCATCGACTATTTGGTAAAATCTGTGTAAAATATAATTTGCATAGTTATTTGGAACACGGTGTACATATCCCTACATTGTTTATTCTTAGCTGCACTTTTTATTATTCTTTTTAGTTTTTATTCTTATTTTTACTTTATAATTAATGTGAAACTTTGTCTTTTGCACTCTGCGCTTTATCTTGGCCAGGTCACCGTTTTAAATGAGAAATTGTTCTCAACGTGCCCACCTAGTTAAATAAAGGTTAAATAAAAAATATATATATTTAAATAAATTCCATTAACAAATCCTTTTCCTGTGAATGAGACATTCATTGTCCAGGCAGCCCGCAGGCAGAGGCTAGTGTTTTCTGCTCCATGGTCATTATCGGCATCCAACAGCAGTCTCTCAACACCTATGCAGAGAAATGCTGTGTAGAAATAGTTGAGAGAGTGCCCGAGACTGTTCAGTCAGTGTCAACTCAGACCCGGCGCCGTGGCTTTATACATGTAAACTGATATGGCAGCCCGCATGAGCTCTCACTGCCTTGTCAGTGTCACAAACTCTGCTTAGGTGGCGGATTTCCATGAGATGCACCGTCCACTCTCCATCCTGATATCCTCCCCCAGCCCTCTAACCCCCTTTCCTCACCCATGGCCTCCTCTGCCTGGATGAATAATAGAAAGCAACATCTGAATAAAACACTGAGAGATATATGCGTTGGCCTGTCAGGTTAGCTACTGCGATGGTTGCCTCCTGTACACATGAAAAAAGCAGAGCCTCTAATCTCGCAACGAACACATATCTCCCTTCTCCTAGTTAGGGATACTTTCGTATTTCTTCTTGTCACATCCATTTGGCCATTGTAGTGAAAAGCTCCTCCTGTACACAAACAGCCTTGCGTTGCCATACTGCGTGTACTCCCTCTCTACGTCGCTCACTCCCTCGCTGACATTTAAATTTTCAGATGTCCTGTTCTCTGGTGATGTGGGTGTGTCTCGCTATGTCCCAGGGCCTTACTACAACCCCCGGCCCAGGCAGAGGATCCCCAGGGACTTGGCCATGTGTGTCACTCCCAGTGGCCAGTTCTACTGCTCCATGTGCAACTCGGGGGCCAGCGAGGAGGCTGACTTCCGCATCCACCTTGAGAGCAAGCAGCACAAGAGCAAGGTGTCGGAGCAGCGGTACCGCAGTGAGATGGAGAACCTGGGCTACACTTAAGAGATGGCGGGGTAACTTCATCCTGCACTGTACGCCAGAGGCCAGTAGAACGGCTAGAGACTATATTCTGCAGCATTAAAATGGTCGAAAGAGGAGAGTACATTTAGGAAATAATACACAAATGTCACTACCATTCTGTTCTTTGATACGTTCAAGTTATTTTGTTCTGTTGTTGTTTTTAATACGTTGTGGTACTGTATTTCAAGGTTATTTGTAATAATAGTTTAAAGAGCCAATCCAGTCATTAGATCATTTGTCTGACATCATTTCTCATCTGAAAAGTCACACCAAACCAGACAACTGATTCTAGCCTATGGAAACATACATCCCTCTCCCCAAACATACTGCTGCATAGCTTGGTGGTGATATGTTTAAGACAGGGTGAGGTATGCTTTTCAGAAAATAGTATTTCTTTAATTCATTAATCCTATGACAGTAGTGGCTCTTTTTAACACAGGGGGTCCACTTACTGGTATGTTTGTGGATCTTCTCTAGTGACTCTTGTTAATTTTGTAACCCTGTAAGGTCATTATCCTGGGTGAGATTAACATTCGTTTTGCACCTCAACTGAATCCAGGAATTTGTCCATAACGTTCGCTGAATTTCACCGATAATGTTTAAAAAGCCACCAGCATGTTGGATATTGAGCAGTCTTGAAGGACTGTATTTATGTGTGTCCTTGCACAGGCTTGAAATGTGTTGTTGTTTTGCATGTTTGACTTGGTGGGTATTGTATAGAGGAAAACAAAAATATATCCCAGACTTCTACCAGACCAGGTGAATGTACTGTTTTTGCAATGACAATACTTTCCCCCAACCAAGCTTTGCACAAAGTAATGAATATTCAAACCAACCCTTTCCTGGTACGTGTTTACATGAGTTGGTACGCACCCCCAGCATCCTGAACATCCCAGTAAACTCAGCCATAACATCCTGTTTCCTTATTAGTGTTGGATGCTATAAAATCCTGCTGCTGTAAGCCCCTGACTTTCCTTTGGGAGATTTAATCTCAGAGAACAAAGTACCTCTGGAAGAATACAGAGCAGTGCTATCTTAAAATGGGAGGCATAGGTTTATTTCCACATGGCCTCTTCTCTATCATTTAGAGGAAAGTTAATTTTGGCTGTTTTCCAAGCCCCATTTCTTCAGAGATGGTTCACAACCAAAGCTTGAGTTCATGTATTTAAAATATTGTAAGCATCAGTGATGGATAGTGTTTCTCTGTCATGTTTTTTCAGTCATTAATGTTGCAATATCTGTATCATAAATTTATGAAAATTATTTTCAACAGTTTTTTTTTAAATGTTGCTGAGCATAGTTAATTTTTTTCATTGTTACCATTGCCTTTTGGCTTATACAACTAATTTATACATGTTGCTTTCTATTAATTGTTTGTTTTTATAGACATTTAGGTTAAGAAAAATATGATTTGTTATCTAAATGTATTTTGAGTTTCCTGTGCAACATCACTTCATTAAAACTTCATTCTGTTTTTAGTTTTTGCACTGTATATAGTTTGTGAAATGTACATTTGTGCATGATATTATCACATTATATATACCTATATATTTAATTATTGAAATCTATTCCACTTATAGAAGTGGAGCAACCAGGCCAGAGATAAAGGGACCATTATATTGGACACAGAGTACTGTATGGGAATGAGTAACCTAAGTATTGCACTTGCTATAGATGAGACAATGACGTTTTATAAAGACTTGCTTTGATTCATGTTATTTGTATTAGTGTCTTGATCTCGATCAAATGTTTACAGAGTGGTATAAAGTGAAGTCAATCAAATGTAATGTTAAATCCCTCCTAACTTGTTTCCATTCATTAGTATGCAACATAACTACTGGAACTTGTTTAGTAATCTTAAATCCACTTTTTTCTTATGTCGCTTTACATACAGTATGGCTGTGAACATGAGTTGCGATAGACTGCAGCCAAAGCTGTGGTTGTCTTTGGAGTTCAAACCACTGTAATTAATTGGGCTGGATTGACTATGTTACACATGAACTGGTCTGTTTCATTTGGTTCTTTTTACAGCTTAAACAGGAAGCAGGAAGACTTTTCTATCTGAAAACCAACGTAGCAGCTGAATTAACCCTTTTCATATTGATACCTTTTGAAGTGGTAATAATATTGTACTCTAAAATTATGTAACATAGCTTTTTAAAATGGTAGTGTTTCTTGCAAGGAAAACTTGGTAATTCCTCAGAGAATACAGTGTGGATTGGAGTGCAAGTCATTAGTTCAACATTAGTATTCATATTTCATTTGTTGTTTCTATTTCTCTTTTAGAAAGCCGAGTCTTGTTTGACCACTGTTACACATCTACTTATGATATTTGTACTGCTGTGGAGGTTGGGTTTGGCTGTGCTCTGTGGCTTGAGGCAGGAGCTATTCCCTGCTGGGTCTAGAGTAGTGCTGCAGAAACACAGCTGTTCACCATTCTATCAGGAAGCGTTGACCGTGCATGGGAACAAGCTTTACCCCAGGGAGAACCACACAAGCACAACAAAACCTTGCCAGAATGACCTATCTGTGTACACAGACTATTGTGGTTATCCTCTCCTGCTCCACTAAGAAATGGTCAGCCTTGTGAGTTAGGCTTTTTTTCTGTTGTTCGGAAATAAATTATGTGGAAACCCTTACTAATGTTGGAGGAGGGATAATGGTCTGAGGCTCTTTTTCAGGGTTTGGATTAGGTCCCTTAGTTCCAGTGAAGGGTCATATTAATGCTACAGGATACAAAGACATTTTTCTATCAATTGGGTGCTTCCAACTTTGTGGCCCTTTCCTCTTCCAGAATGAATGCGCCCCTGTGCACAAACCGGGGTCTGAAAAGACATGGTTCAATGAGTTTGGTGGGTAGGAACTTGAAGTGTCCTGCACAGAGCCCTGAGCGCATTAAACACCTTTGGGATGAATTGAAATATGGCAGGCCTTCTCATCCAACATCAGTGTCTGGCCTCACAACCTTTCTTTTGAACGAATGGGCACAAATTCTCACAGACACATCTTGTGGACACCTTCCCAGAAAAGTGGCTAAAAAAAGGTTGGGGCCAATGGTTAATGCCCATGGTTTGGAACAGGATGTCCAATGAACTCTAATGGGAGTGATGGTCATTTGTCCACATACGTTTGGCTATATAGTGTATCACCTCAAAGGTCCATGGTTTTATAGGTGTTCAAGGAATTAAAATAGATATAGACATAAGGGTTGATAATAATTGATATCTGCAGTGCCTTTCTAATTCCATATAATCTCATTTTCTGACTGCTTTGGGCACAAACACTAATTAACTTAATTTCCATTGGAATTAGAAATATCTTTGCTGCTGCTGTGATTAAATTGTATTGACTTCACTTTACACAACATAATTGTATAATATCTTGACTGTAAATACATTTTAAGAATAACAGAATAACAACCATTGTTATAGAATCTATTGGAACACTTATTTTGGTCACAATACGATATTGACTGACTATTTAATAAAGAAATAATGTTATATTTGTTATTGGTCTGGATGTGTTTTAGCTGAGAGAATGTGAGTTGGTTATGTGTCGGCACATTGTATGACAAGATGAACTGATCATTTGTTCGTTCTCCCATTAATATGCTGGTTCACAGAGTGGGCCCTCAAGACATGATTACCCCTTTAACACTAAGCATTAATAACGTGTGTCTCTCATGAAATGTTCACCTAGGTTAATGTAGTTGCCCTGCCAACATAATAATAACTTTAGTTTTACATTAGCAATTGAGATATTTATCTGACTCTTACCCAGTGCCTCTTACACTCTTGATTGCATGCACATAGTACACAGAGGGTCAGATTACAAATGTAACTTGGACACCCAGGTTAACCCAAATGTTACAATAAGTGCCATGAGATCTTTAGTCAACATAGAAAGATGTCCCTTAAAGTTAATGTATAATGTATAAAGGGAAATGTCATTTTACTGTTATATAACCAGGTAAGTTCATTAAGAGCCTATTCCTATGAATGACAACCTGGGGGTAATTGTACGGGGGAGAAGGAGAAATGAGGGTTAACTGTCCTGCTCACAAACACAAAGAAAATGATGTCTACGGCTACCTAGCCATGCCAAACAATGTCTATTTCAATGCCCTGAGTAATTGGGATTTGATGTTTTTGTGCTTTTTCTATGTCTAAATATATTTTCAGGCATAGTCATGCTTAATTTGACAGACATCTGTGAAAGAGTTTTAGCTGAAAGCGCAGTGGGCCAGACTCTATCCCAGGCTGCAGCAGTATACATACACCAAAGGCAGCAGCCTAGAACACTAGACCACCATAGATCATGTCAATTTGATCTTTAGATCAGAGTTAATAGGGCCCTCTACTTGTTCTTTAACACTACTGCCAGCAGCATCTGGGGCCTCATTTGTAAACGTTGGGGATGGACAAAGTAATGCATACGCTAGATTCTAAGCATACTTTGGTAGAAACAAACTTGATGTGAGAACGTGTGGTCCTCTATGGACATAAATTGGAGAAATTAGAAACTGTAACTATGCTGGCAGAAGGATAATACTTGAGAAAAGCTTTCAAATTGATAACATTGTGAAAAGAAAATCCAAATATAACCTCATGTTTTCCCTAGAGTGCACACAAAAACATGATTTTGGATAGAGCCAACAAACGGAGATTGTTTCTTACTGTAGATGTCTTATTCACCATGCTCCAGAAAATCTCATGGTTCCTCCCCTGATTTTCTCTGTGATATTGTCTGACTCACTTGGGGGCTCATGTATAAAACATTGCGCAGCTTACATACCATAAGATGTCGTACGCCCAAAACTGGAAAAGTACGTACGCACAGAAAAATTCACATGTATAAAACCGGTCGTACGCCAGGTCCTGCGCACCTTACCTTTATAAATCACAATCAACATGAGATTGACCGCACGTGAACGATCCACTGACCGCGTCATGTCTCCTCCCATAAATGAATATGCAGATGGCCTATAAATGCGCACTTGAAGTGATTTCTTTTTTGAATTACAATGGCTAAACACGTAAAAAAAAACATTTCACAGACTGTGAGATCGAGGTTCTAACAACAGAGGTGTTGGCGAGGAAATGTTTCCTGTCATCAGGTTTTAGCAACAAAAGAAAGTTGGCAGAGTGGGAAAGTGTCACTAGAGCCGTAAATGCTGTAATTTCAGAGAACCGAACCATGGCAGAAATCAAGAACAAATGGTCCGATGTCAAACTCGAAATTAAGAAAGGAGTGGTGGCACATTGTTACAGTGTGGTAGCTACAGGTGGGGAGTTGGGAGCACCTGCTCTAACGCCACAGGAGGAAAGGGTGGCTATAATCATTGGCGAGGCACTTATAGCTGGAGTTCTGTCACCTCCACGGCAGGGGACAGTCCGTGCACTGGACCGGCTGCACCGCGTGCCTCTGCTGCTGAGTTACGCCAGACTGGCCGTGTCCTCACCGATGCTGTGCTGCAGTCACAAAACAAAATTGTAAACACCATGAGGGAAATAGTGAGAGAAGTAAGACGACTTAATGATGGGCTGACTAACTTATGTGAAGCAATAAAATAACTCATAAAGGTAAATGCACCCTTCTGAGTATGACCTCTAACCGAAGCTGTAAGGCTGCTGCATTGGGCCTAATGTTCGGGGGCTCTGGGTCGGGTTCGTCCATCTCTGCTTCGGTCTGAGGCACACCAGGTTTGTTCGCCACATTGTGCAACACACTGCATGCCAGCACCATGCGACCCACCTTCTGTGGGCTGTAAAGCAGCATGATACCAGTTCTATCCAGGCAGCTCCAATGGCCTTTCAGCAGCCCTACCCAAGTAAAAAAAAAAGTATATTTAAATTATACTCCAGTATTATACTTCTAGTATACTTATGGTTAACCATAAGTATGTATTCAATGTATTTAAGTATATTTGAAGTATACTTTCAAAACATACATACCAAAATAATATATTAGAAGTATATTTAGGATAAATAAAATACATTTCAAGTACATTTAAATATACTTTTTTATTTACTTGGGTATGGTCCGCTACACCACTGACCTGCCCTATGGTCCGCTCCACCACTGACCTGCCCTATGGTCCGCTCCACCACTGACCTGCCCTATGGTCCGCTCCACCACTGACCTGCCCTATGGTCTGCTCCACCACTGACCTGCCCTATGGTCCGCTCCACCACTGACCTGCCCTATGGTCCGCTCCACCACTGACCTGCCCTATGGTCCGCTCCACCACTGACCTGCCCTATGGTCCGCTCCACCACTGACTGAGCCCTATTGTCCGCTCCACCACTGACTGAGCCCGAGTATGTACATCATTTTACCGCTGCTCTTGCTCATTCTGGGGTTTTGTGAGCGGGGTGAGGAGCAAAGTTTGCAACGCGTAACTGCGGTCACCTATGGGTATACAGTAACCACTTACTAAGATGCAAATACAAGATCATTGCCTTATTTTACCAAAGCCTAATGGTCATAAATTATATATATTACCAATAAGCCAGCCATCATGCACAGCTCCGGCTTGAAGTCTGTTCCCCACACTGCTATTTTGTAGGATATATGAATCCTGAGTAGAGCCAGTCCATCGTGCCACAACATTTGTCAAACACATTTGTGCATCACAGATCACTTGCACATTTATAGAGTGGAAGTGTTTTCTGTTCACATAAGCATATTCATTATCAGATGGTGCCCTTATAGCAATGTGAGTGGAGTCAATGGATCTGATTACATTTGGAAATTGGCTCATCGCTGCGAATTGCAGTTTAATGTTTGCCTGCTCACCAACAGTGAAGGGAAATTATTGTACCTGGGTGACATACGGATGAGACCATTCCATACTGCTGTCATGGTGTGGCTCAGAGATGGTTGCGAAATGCCTGACCGGTCAGCCAGCTCTCTCTGGTAAGCACCCGTTGCGAGGAAGCGCAGTGTGGTGAGAACTTGCAAGGGGACAGGTAACCCCTGGTTCCTTGCCGTCTCACGTTCTAAAGACGGCCCAAGCTCAGCACAGAGTTCCAACAGAATAGTCCTTGGCAACCTGAATCGACTCATAAGCCAGTCATCATCGTGGGCCAGCAAATCAGTTTGGTCTCTGAATACACGCTCTCTCCGGATTCTCCTATTTGCAATGTCTTCTAGCAGTGCCAGAGCAGCCATTGCGCATCATGTTTTACGCGTCCTTTTATAGGCTACACCTAATTTCTCACACCTTGTTCACTTATTTACACATAATCCACGGAATCAATTGAGCATCAAATGTGAGTGATTTTGCCCACCTGTTACTGGAGGTGGATCCGGGTGTCATTCCTCCTGTGCGTTATGGATGAGCCAGAGTCAGGCTCACAGAGACTGCATTTTCCCATGCCAATCTTGTAGTTGCACAGCGAGTATATACACTGCTCAAAAAAATAAAAGGAGCACTAAGATAACACATCCTAGAGCTGAATGAATGAACTAATCGTATGAAATACTTTCGTCTTTACGTAGTTGAAAATCACACAAAAATGATCAATGGAAATCAAATTTATCAACCCAGGGAGGTCTGGATATGGAGTCACACTCAAAATCAACGTGGAAACCCACACTACAGGCTGATCCAACTTTGATGTAATGTCCTTAAAACAAGTCAAAATGAGGCTCCGTAGTGTGTGTGGCCTCCACGTGCCCGTATGACCTCTCTACAATGCCTGGGCATCCTCCTGATGAGGTGGCGGATGGTCTCCTGAGGGATGTCCTCCCAGACCTGGATTAAAGCTTCCACCAACTCCTGGACAGTCTGTGGTGCAAGGTGGCGTTGCTAGATGGAGCGAGAATCAATCGGATTCAGGTCGGTGGAACGGTCGGGCCAGTCCATAGCATCAATGCCTTCCTCTTGTAGGAACTGCTGACACACTTCAGCCACATGAGGTCTAGCATTGTCTTGCATTAGGAGGAACCCAGGGCCAACCGCACCAGCATATGGTCTCACAAGGGGTCTTAGGATCTCATCTCGGTACCTAATGGCAGTCAGGCTACCTCTGGCGAGCAAATGGAGGGCTGTGCGGCCCCCCAAACAAATGTCACCCCACACCATTACTGACCCACCGCCAAACCGGTCAATAATGGTGGATGCTGCAGGCAGCAGAACGTTCTACACGGCGTCTCCAGACTCTATCAAGTCTGTCACATCTGCTCATTGTGAACCTGCTTTTATCTGTGAAGAGCACAGGGCGCCAGTGGCGAATATGCCAATTTTTGTGTTCTCTGGCAAATGCCAAACGTCCTGCACGGTGTTGGGCTGTAAGCACAACCCCCACCTGTGGACGTCGGGCCCTCATACCAACCTAATGGAGTCTGTTTCCGACTGTTTGAGTGGACACATGCACATTTGTGGCCGGCTGGAGGTAATTTTGCAGGCCTCTGGCAGTACTCCTCCTGCTCCTCCTTGCACAAAGGCAGAGGTAGCGGTCCTGCTGCTGGGTTGTTGCCCTCCTACGGCCTCCTCCATGTCTCCTGATGTACTGGCCTGTCTCCTGGTAGCACCTCCATGCTCTGGACAATACGCTGACAGACACAGCAAACCATCTTGCCACAGGTCGCATTGATGTGCCATCCTGGATGAGCTGCACTACCTGAGCCACTTGTTTGGGTTGTAGACTTCGTCTCATGCTACCACTAGAGTGAAAGCACCGCCAGCATTCAAAAGTGACCAAAACATCAGCCAGGAAGCATAGGAACTGAGAAGTGGTCTGTGGTCACCACCTGCAGAACCACTCCTTAATTGGGGGTGTCTTGCTAATTGCCTATAATTTCCACCTGTTGTCTGTTCCATTTGCACAACAGCATGTGAAATTGATTGTCAATCAGTGTTGCTTCCTGAGTGGACAGTGTGATTTCACAGAAGTGTGATTTACTTGGAGTTACATTGTGTTGATTAAGTGTTCCCTTTATTTTTTTTAGCAGTGTATAAACTGCTCTTTTATGAGCATACACATCATCGCCTGTGATCTAAAGGTATCACGTGAGCTTGTTATTATAAGACAACAGCAGTGAGTTAGACAAAGGAAGCTGAGGGTTAATTAATGTGGCATACTTATTCAAATTTAAAACATTTGTCTTATGGAAGTGCTCGTACACTGAAGATGGAAATAGAGTTCTCTTCCTACACCATTCAAAATAGTGTCTGTGCCTAATACCCAACCTTAGAAAGTGCCTAAACAAACTAAATTGTAGCATATGGAGTTCTAGTAGTAGCCTACTCTTACCTGGCAAACCTTTGTCGGGGAATATCTCTGAATTTCAGTTATAAGTGTCAACAAAGTATCGTACAATTCCCATTGTTCAGAGGTGTTAAAAGTACTGAGTAAAAGTACTTTTCCGAGTAAATCTGAGTTCACAAGTTTTGTTCACAAGTTTACTGAAGACCAAAATTTTCAGGTAAAGGGTGTTCATATCTTAACATTGACCTACTGTATGAAACAAATAGAAAGAGTAAAGGAGAACATAAATCATGGTCACCGGTAAGATACAAACACCCTTTACCTGATCATTTTGGTCCTTAGTAGGGACTTGGTAAAACTTGTGAACTCAGACTTACTCAGAAAAGTACTTTTACTCAGTACTTTTACCACTTCTGGTATTCTTCCTCTGACTACAGTTTATAATAGTATTGATACGCCTTTTGAAAGCTCTGAATCTGTACTTTCATAAAATATTAAAAACTATTTTTCTTTGGTGACCATAAGCCCAGATATATATTTGTATGTTCCCCAAACTTTGTCACACTTGTTCTCAAGGCTTGGTGATATGAATTTTACAATGGTGTTCTTCATGGTTTACATGTATTTTACAATTACTTAAAATTGTTATATAAATTAAACATGTTATTTTTTGGCTCTATATGACAATGCATTAAAAAATTAATTTCTCAGAATGTTGGCTTGTATTCATTTTGTAGCCAAGAGTCTTCTGTATCCAACACTACAAAGCACTTTAAGCACTGTAAGACAATATATGACCCTTTCCGAGGCGAAATATCAATGTGGCCCTCCAGTAGTGAGGATATCATTATTGTGGCCCTCTCTATCATCTACCTTGCCCATCCCTGGTCCAGCATAATAGTCTTTATAGTGTTGTAGTAGCTAGATAGATATTTATCAACTGTGCTAACATTTAATGAACTATCAACCTTGACTCTCGTTATCCATTATAAACCCTGTTAGTGTATAGGCCTTTTATATTACTTATTTAATCGGTTACTTTAAAGGAACAAACATTCAACCCATTTTCATAAATATACGGTGTTTAATGTTGTGTGTTAAGAGTTGCACTGCAAACCTGTTTGACTCCACAAAGTTGTATTGTTTCTCAAGTGCTTTTCTGCATATTAAATATTTTACACAACTACTTCGCATCTGCTTCTTCTTTATCCTTGCATCAATGCGCGACATTGTTCAATTTTTGCTTTGGGGTGAATTCTGGTAGTACTGCCCATACAAAACATAATAGATGTTGTGTGTTTTATGCCTGATATCCTAAAAACATCTAGGTTTTGCATCAAAAGTCAAGTTCTGCTCCAGAACATTTAATCCGAAGCCTCTCCTCAACATTTACCACAGAAATCACTTAGGTTTTCAACAAACGTTAAGGAGCTTTTGACAAATTCTTGACTGATTATTCAGATTGAAATGGCAATGCGTGGAAAACTATTAACTACAACTTCTAGCTTTTACATACAGTTTGTGGTAAACGATGACTAAACATTTTGTAACAAAATCAGCCTAATTAATTAATTCCTCCTAAACTCTATTATGATCAGATGTTTGCTATTTGTTGAAGGACGACAGACATTTGTTGAGTTTGTTTCATAGATATATAAAGTATGCATAGGACATAATGAGTTTGTTTCATAGATATATAAAGTATGCATAGGACATATTGGGTTTGTTTCATAGATATATAAAGTATGTATAGGACATATTGGGTTTGTTTCATAGATATATAAAGTATGTATAGGACATATTGGGTTTGTTTAATAGATATATAAAGTATGTATAGGACATATTGGGTTTGTTTCATAGATATATAAAGTATGTATAGGACATACTGGGTTTGTTTCATAGATATATAAAGTATGTATAGGGCATATTGGGTTTGTTTCATAGATATATAAAATATGTATAGGGCATATTGGGTTTGTTTC